>OCZR010323367.1:0-14100 GCA_900234385.1 Anemonia viridis | reverse complement strand
TTCAGAGTTCTCGATATTGTTTTCTTCACAGGAGTGTTTAATTTTGGGTCCCAGTTTTTTCTTAAATTTTTTCCTGTTATATTTCATTTCGTCACGTTTCCATTTTGCGTCGAATTTCATTCTTTTTGATTAGATTTTTTTCACTTCGGGAAGGGCGTGGGAGGCCTTTGGTGAAGGTTAAGAGGCGGGTTGTCGTGAGGAAAGAGCGTCTTGGTTACGGATTGTTACACACGCAAGAATTGTCAATATCAAGAATTTTCAAGTTTTAACGAATTCAGAGTTATCGATATTGTTTTCTTCACAGGAGTGTTTAATTTTGGTCTCCCAGTTTTTTCTTTAAATTTTTCCTGTTATATTCCATTTCGTCACGTTTCCATTTTGTGTCGAATTTCATTCTTTTTGATTAGATTTTTTTCACTTCGGGAAGGGCGTGGGAGGCCTTTGGTGAAGGTTAAGAGGCGGGTTGTCGTGAGGAAAGCGCGTCTTGGTTACGGATTGTTACACACGCAAGAATTATCAATACCGCATTGTTATGATCATGGAAACAACTACACGTCATTTTAAGCATTCTTGATTTATTTCCTGATATCTTTTCGTTTGCTTTTATAAATATTTTCTTAATTACATAATATTTCGATTTTCATTTACTTATAAGGTTCATACAATCTTGTATATAAAATTTATACTTTTCTTTGACTTTTTTAGCATATTCATATACATAAGAGGATTTTTTAAAGATGGTTTTCCATCTTTGTCACAATAAATTCAGTAGAAAACGTGCTTCAGATCTCTCATTTCACGCGCTAAAGGAACTCACGACAGACACTCGGCTTTCACACGGAAAAAAATCACTATAAATTCCTAGATATGGCTTCTTAGAAATATAATAAATATTACTATAGATAACCGTAAAACATAAGTTAGAACAATAAAGCATCCTACAATTGATTCCTAACATGAAGACTAAAATTGAAGTAGATGATTAAAAAATGGGATTTGAAAAGAATTCTTGCTGAAATAACAATTAACAAAAATAATATCGATTTATTATAAATAATATATATATAAAAGAGATATCGACCTCACACGATGAGTAAGGGGGTCACTTAGTCAACATTAAATAAACCCCACGGAACACTCTTCAAATCCCATTCACTTCAATATTCTGGATCTGAAAGTTCGAGGTACGAGTTTTTCAATCAGGATGACTCATATCCACGAAAATTTGATACGCTTTGGCTGTTTCTCTCAGCGCGTTTTTTACAATGCGTGCTTTCTGCAGTTTCCGAGGTCAAATTCTCCATCATCGCTACAATGTCACTGTTGCTTCCTTTGACAGAACCTTCTTGGTTTTCTTCCTTTTTCGTGTCTTCCTGGCGTTTTTTCATTGCCACACCTTCTAAGATAACACCATCAGGTACTACATCTCCAGATTCTTTCTCCATACGCCGTATTTTCTTGATTAAAACAACCTCCAAGCTACTCAAGAGCTTGCGCCTCCATGTTAATTGTTCTTTCTCTAGTTTATCTCGTGTGTCCTTTAGTTTGCTACAAAGTTCTTCCATACTCATATACCTACTTGGTCTCTCAGCAACAGAAGTAATGTTCTCTAAGCAAGTATTCTTGGAATCATTTTTCAGTTTTTGTGATATAAAATGTAAAAGGATTTCTCTGTAATTGGCTGCTTTGCCGTTCGCGTCCAGTTGCAATGGAGGCAACTCATCCTGGGTCTTTTCATTGATTTCTTCCATCTTGTCATTATTCCTGTGCTTGTTACTAGGGGCCATTTTAATCTTGGTTACTATAACGTCATCCTCCACTTCCTCTGGTTTTGCTTCAATATTTTCCTCCTGTAATACAATCCACAGAACAATCATTAGAATAAAACTTGATTATCTTAGTAGTTCAAAGGGATGTTACTAAAACCGGGAATGGGGAATGAGGAATGGCCGGGAACGTGGAATGCATGGGGAATGAAGACTGAGGCGAGGAATTTATAGGCTAATTAAAGTTAGGGTTGGTTAGGGTTAGGGTTAGGATTAGGGTTGATAACACCTCGCCCCAGTCTTCATTCCCCGTTCCCGGCCATTCCTCATTCCCCATTCCCCATTCCCTGTTTTAGTAACGTCCTGTTCAAAGGCTATATTACTAGCGCACTATTATAATACCATAAAATACAGGATCTTCTCAAGACATATTAATTATTGCTATTGTTTTTAATGTTGGACTAAAGCGTTTGTTGAGGAAATTTCATTTCGGCGCTTAAGAATATTTGACATGTGGTTTAGGAATCTTCTAGAACTCTTCCTAGGGGTGATTAATATCATATATTACTAGTGAGGTTATCTTGGCACCGAAACAGGATAAGGGATGAAGCATTGCGTAAACGGGTGAGATGGAGACGACCTTTAGGATTGGATTTTTTTTCAAATGAAATAGTCTACTCCATATGAAAAATTAAATTAATGGTGAATTCAAACCCACCTTTTTTGGTAAGCCATAGGCCTTCATATCATCTGGAGTCATAACCTTTAATAATCCTTCTCCAGCATCTCTTGACATGACATCGGTAGGCATGGACTCGGGGCTTGGTGGCCACCATTTAGTTTCTTCTTTGATATTATTTTTCTCCTCCATCATTGCTTCTTTAAGATCACCCGAGTGTGTTGGCTTGTAGAAAGAACCGGTGATTTTTGCTTGGACGTGACGTTGTCTCAACTGAGCGGCATCGTGTTCTCGTCGTCCTTTTGTTGCGTGAGTGTAAATAGCAGCAATTTTGGGCATACTATCATGGTCAATAGCAACCCCTCCGTTGATTTTTAAGTTCAAAAATAACCCTCTCTTGGGGACGGCTGATGTATCACACGAATCAAAGTCTTTGGTCTCTTGCTTAAAATGTCCATTAAATGTATTGTTCCTCGACAAAGAGGGCTCTTTGTGACGATTGAAGCTCACATAATCATCTGTATCTATATAACAGTTGCCATCCTCGTCGATAACTTTTTTCGAATCCTTTACTCGAGTAAGTCCACTAAAGCTAGATTGGTGTGCGGCGCTTGGAAAACTATTTACAAATGGCGTATTCGTTTTATTGTGCTGGTAGCTTTTTGCGCCTCCCCGCTGTGAATCGCTAATAACATTCACGCGATTCGTGTCGGAAGGCGTTGTAAGTTCTAAGTTCTGTAGTACTTGGCTATAAACCCATTCCTTTTTCCTAGCAATGCTTCGTTTTATAAGTGCCATCTGAAAGTCAGCTTCTGATATTTCTTCCTTTCCTTGGAAAAAAGATTCAAAGCATCTTTTCTTCGCCAGTTCAGGCTTGACGTAAACATCCTCAGTGCGAGCTCTTTTCATGGCAAGTCCCAGGTTTGATTTTCCCGTGAAATCTCCGTTAAAAGAGCTCAAAGGGTTGCTTCTAAATCGTTTGTTGGTATCTGTAATTGGTGATACGTGAAGAGGTGAATTCTCGTGACAAGGGAACGTGGTTCGAGGAAAGACCATGTCTGTATTTAAAGCGAAGTTCGGAAGGGTCTTGATCATTGGATCACTTTCTTCAGTCTCTCGCTTTGGTTCGGACTGAAGCTTGGCTGTTGGTACCTCTAAAATAGCTGTGAAGAAAAGAAAAACAAGCTGGTTAGATTTCGGCACGTCCTTGGTTCAGAGTTCGTCGTGTCGGTGTGCCGTTTCAGTGAAAAACAGGAGGTGAATTATAGTCTGTTCCTTTCTTGAACAATTAAAGCAAAGCACCCCGAAAATGGACTGAAAATTATAGACATATACACAAAAAATGGTCTAAGAAGAAATATAATTGTATCTTGCATGCCCCGAAGGACCGTTTCATTGATTTTTGGTCTTGACTGACTACATTCAGTGATGCTTAGTAGTTCCAACAAAGCCTACCGGTAAATTGACAAAGATGACCTTCGAAATATTTCTCTTCGAATTTTCTTTCTTACTAAACTTACTTTCTACTTCAAGTCCAGTGAGCCAGATTTAAAACACGTGTACGATATATCAAACTCGTTTTTCGCGAGAAGCGATGTTTACCCTCTGATGATCGTCGATCGAGTGAATATATGGATCGATCGTCCGCGAACTTTGTATAGATAACCAGTGGCTATTGTCAAAACAATCAGATGCTATTCCGCGCTAGTCACGTTCCTGATAGGGAGGCGTGACATCCAAACCTGTGTACGTGATATACGTGATACTATGAAAGGCGCTCGCTAACAACCTCGAGACCAATCCAAGATGATCTACTTATTCCTGTCATCATTAAAAGTTGGCCATTACCATGGAAGATTCGAATTATGGAGACGAGACTAAATTCCCAATTTATCACGAAAGCCCATTTTGATCAATATTTTTCATGTTTACGGCATGGAATATAATATTGCCTAATATAGGATAACCCTTAATATGTCAATAGCTTGTCAATCTCAAGCAGAGTTCAACATATGGAACATACAGATTCCAAAAATAACATCCGAAAACTACTGTGGAGTTTTTTTCGCTAGGTTTGTATCAACTTCAATACTTGACATCTTGGAGGTATTACGAAAGTGCGCGACGAACGATCGCAAAAATGCTGGCAAACAAAAGAATTCTGAGTCTCGTATTAAATCGTGTGATTTGAAACCGATCGAAATCATGATCTTAATTTCCAAGGCGGATGTGTAGTCGTTTGAAATATAATTGGGAAAAACAAGCTGATGCAGATGTAGAATTTCTAATTTTTTCTAACTTAAAATGTGGATTTTCCAATGTTTTGATGGTAAAAAGAAGACCTCGAAAAAAATCACTTCCTTTATGTCTACTGTCGGGATAAATTCGACAAAACGCAACACGTACCAACATGCAAATTCACCTTTATTTTTGTTTACAACTAAATTTCAATGACAGAACAAGAAAGCTCTGTGTGACGTGCTACAAAAATAAGCTTTGATTATTGTTATTCTGTTTGAACGAATTAGCAATTCCGCGTAGTTTTCATTCGACATTGAGAACGGCAGATGTTTTGTCAAGTATACACGATCGGCACGACGAAATCGCAACTTACCCACTTATCAAGTGACTTATGAAAAACGAAATCTTATTGGTCGCTGTATCTGCGATTAAACTATTCGCTAACTCCCTTCTTCCTCATCGAAATTATATTTTGATTTAATTCTCCTTACGTTCCCAATATCCTAGATCATTCTACCCGTCCTATTTGTAGAGATATTTCCTAACCATCAAGGGGAAAAAAGAAGAAACCCTGACGTAATATACGTCTAATTATAGCTGAACTTTGAATGTGTCCACTTAGAGTGAAAAGGAAAAAAAAACCCGCTGAAATTAACATATCTCAATTTGTATATTTTGAAAAATGATCATTAATATTAATAACTCCACACAAGACAAGTGTCTTGATATTCTATGCCAGTCTGTTATGATAAGTGTTCTAAGTTATACTCCATGGTTCTTTGTTCTGTAAAGCACGTCTAAGATCGGTTCATTACCTACATTTCTTGTGTGGAAAGTTGCACATAAAGGATCTCTAAAACTGCTATTTCAATGATTTTTTTCCCCATTCTTTCTAATGTGAAACTGTTAAATTATCTTATCAGTAAAGAAACAAGGAATAAGGAAGTTACATTGCCGTGCCTACGTAATCAAACGTTTAACACATTTATTTATTGCCCTAAATTTGCGCTCATTTAAATTGCGTGACTTTCTGTTTAACTTTCAAACCTTTTTGAAAGGATTCGAACACCTTGGCGACAAGCTCGATCCATAACCAGTTCGAGCTTCTTAACTTTATATCCACCCACCCGTTAGTCACTAAAGCATGTTAAGAAAGGAAAGAGCAAATATAGAAAACAACTCACGGAACTGGTGCGTGAAGACTGAAAGTGGTCAACTGCATCGAAAACAACAGAGAATCAAAGCGAAAACCTACCCACGTGCAGTACTGAACTGACTTTTAATAATTATCTAAGTATAGAAACACGTACTGCGGCCTGGCATTGCTTGCATCATATCGAAATACATTCACATACCCTTGGCTATATATAACTAGGGGAAACAATGGTCCATAAATTAAAATTAAAATTATGACTTTTGTTGATCGCTCTTTTTAAGATAGCTTGACATATGCGCAAAATCGAACTTAACTAATCGGTTGAGCCATAGTTAACAGTCTACCGAACGAGCCTCCAGCTGCCGTTATACTAGAATCGCTGCCCAAGGGTACCACCCCAGGGAGCATGTTGTTGCACACGCCTGACCAGGATGAAACGAGTACCAGCGACACGCAATACTAAAAAAGAGAAATAAAATTATACGTCGGGTAATTACGATATGAATTTCCCTATATCTCTTACTATTCTAAGTGTACCACAGATACACATCTTCTTTTCTAACCGTAGTAAGCTTTTAACTCTTTCGTGCTCTCCAATGAGCCTCAGAGCAACAGCTAACATCGGGAACATTTCGAAACCGACTTCTTTAAGTGAACTGGCGCCTTGCGGAAAAAAAACCCGACATGACACTTGTTTCGATTAAAGGTCTCGTCACGATATCAAACCTGGTCTATACAACCATTATCATCACTACCAACATCATCAATAGTCATTTCAATGAAAATCACTGGTGGTGCTGGGTTTCCAGCTTAGTATAGTATTACCTAGATACAATATATCGTGTGCCGCTTAAGGTTTACTCCCACTACCACCCGTTTCTGCATACCAGTGAAAGATATAAAGTTAACATTTTAGAGCCCGAACAATTAGATTTTGAGAGGCAATTTTAGCTACCTTTTTTATGGAAGCTAGGCAATAACGTAGTTCTGACAAGTCTAGAAGAAGCATCGACGCGCACGCACGCGACAAGTACGGAACGCCACTCAAAATCCAACACGGAATCGGAATATCCCTCTCCGAAAAATGTCGGTTCAGACTAAAACTATCAAAGAAAAATTCGTGTTTAATACTGAGTTTGAAGATTCAAGCGCTCCAAGGATTCCGTGCTACTGAATGAATTGTTTCTCTGTTTATGATCAGCTGTGATGATTTAATACAAGAAAAGAGCCTTTCTGATATCGGATTGACTGACTTTTCTTTAGATTGACAATAAATCTGAGAGCTGAAAGGCTTAGATCACTCGGATGTCAACCTTAAAAGGAAGCTTTTGGTTCCTAGGGTGTAGCGCGCGATAATTGCGTGCAGGTCTAGGTTACTGAAGTTTACGGAGTAAGCTAATGGTTGATACCAAGGCTGATACCCCCTCGGGTGTTCATACACTTGTTTATTGACGGAAAAATGCTCTCCTTACGTGTCTTAGTGTTGAAGTACAATGGGTTTCGGGAAAAATAATAATCCCACTTAAGAGAGGTTTGCAAAACATAAATTAGTCTTCTTGAAGTATATAAATACTTTTCAAATCTGCACGAAAGTAAAATATGTTCGGTAAAAATAATTACTGTTGCAATATAAGGCTCGCGCTTTGATTATTTTTGAGATATAGGCATGTTTCACTTATAAAAGAAAGTCGAAAACTAATTCTGAACAAAACTGGTGATCTTTTAAATGTAAAAATTAGCATAATTATTTTTTCTATACTCCCTATAGTTAAAGCATAAATTAGACGCTCTTCAAATAGTTCAAAAATATTAATAAAACGAAATAAATTACACAGAAATCTTCAAACACCTTTGTGTTAACATCATTCTTTGAAAGGTGTCATTTTATGACTCAGTATTCTATTTATATTTCCCTTTTTTCCTTTCGTTTTGCTCTCACCAGTTCCTTGTTTCGTGACTAATCCGATTGAGCTGTCAACAGAATCGCTCTTTCTGAACTCATGAAACATTCATAGTTATTTCTCTTTGAATGATAGAAAAACCATTGGAGCTCAAAAACCACCAACACCTATAGTGTGGCCAACGTGAGAGGTGGCAACGCTCCTTTAACCAAACACTCCCTGGACAAAAACCAGGGGGAGAGAAAGATGACCTCATCAAAAAATGTCAAGGAAAGTTCAATAAACTTGATTGCGTGTGCGGTGTGGGGAAAGAAAGTAGCGAAATATATGAGCTACTCTTTTGTCCACAATGCCTGAAACAGTGTCCTCGTTGAGGACCAAACACACAAGAAACATTAACAAGTTAATAAGTGGGGGCAGACATTAGCACCAAACTACAGAGAGCTTCCCCTCGCTACAATAGCAAAGAGTGTATCACTGACTTGCTGCCTATATTGATATTAATACTAGGAACTTTGTTTTTCTGTTAAACATAGTTAAGGCCGCAACCTGTAAACCTTTAGACGGAAATACCTAGGTTGGTTTTACTCGGGTTTTTCAGCTTCCAAAGAAACTCCTCACTTAGAACATTGAGATGATTAGGATATTCTCAGTTGAAGGATTAAGAAAATTGTGCTGGAGTTACCTTTTTGGTCTGTCCTACTCTGGCTCACTCTTTTGACTCGGATACGCTTTGCTCTTCTCTCCTGTTGGACAATCCAAGCCTCTCTGCTCATATTTCGTCCTAACATTTTTCTACTGTCAAATCCTTTTCACCTAAACGCAGTGTGCTGTTGTCAGTGGTGTTGTGTGTAGAACCGTTCTCCTGGTTGTCTTCCACGTCTATATCACCCAAATGCCTCTTTGTCATGAACCAATAGGAGCGCAGTACTTGGAATGCAAATGGCCTAGTTCCTTGCGTGCACTGTCCGGAGATATGACAGTCACTAACATATCAGATCACCCGCCATGACTGTTCAAACACGCGCACACGAAACCCCAAAAATTGAACTACCTGGGCAATAAACGGGTACCTAGACCTCTCCATAGTCGATGTGCGAGAGAATCGTTTGATTTTGAATAGAATGGATTAATAACTACATCATGGGATTTTATGAGGCGGAGAAGAATTAACAGTCGAATACCTGGTGTTATTTATGGCATATCATTAATATCCGTTCCTTGTTTGTAGCTGTGCAGTTCTGTCACTTTTGTACAAGTGCTAAATCATGATCCCTTTTAGTAAGGTATTACTCAATTTAATTAAATCCATTTTTGAAATGGTATTTTGTTCAAACGTAAGTTGTAGCGCGTTCGTGCAGAAATTAATTTTAATAGTAATAGCTTCCGGGGAAACGAGGACTTATGACTTTTTGGTTAAGTCTTATCTGTGGAACTTATCTTCCGATTCAGTTCGCGTTTTACTTTATTATTTACCGGTAAAATCTACTGGCTGGGGTGTGACCAACACGGTAATCGGCACGTTGGCTTAAAGATAATATTTTCACGTTTGATTCAGTCACTGTGTCAACAGCTAATATTCAAAACATAAGCAAAAAACGTAAAGAATAACTGACAGTATCTAGTGTATTTGTTATTCAGCTCTTGATAAGGTTTATTCAATTCGCACACTTCTGTACTAGAATTTCTGACGGTCAGAGGAACTGAAGAACAAAAAATGAAAGAAAGTGGGGAAAAATTAAAGAGAAAAAATCATCATATCACATTCCCGATACACTTGTCATTCTTAAAAGATAATCTGTCAATCGTAGTGTCACTTTTCACGCCATCTGTTATTCTTTGCCAATTGTTGTCTCACAAACACTTTTTTCTTTGCCGAACTGCGTGTGTCTATGTTTGCTTTTCTTTCAAAAAAGGATAGAATTTTTTAGTTAAAACTGCTATTTATTATCGCCGCATTTCCGTGACCATTCTTTGAAAAAAGTTACGTGACATGTGGAGATGTTGTTTGATATGGGCTAATGCTTTTCCTTTTAACCGACGTCACGACATACTGCGACTTTCGAAACATTTAGAAAAACTTCTATTGTTTTAATAAACTAACCAATATTAATAATCATCTAGCCTGTGTTTCTCGTAACAAGATCCAGTTACCATTCCTTTCAGTTTGGCCGCCACTATTCCTGGTATTTTGACGGTTTTCTTTCACATTGCCACCGGCAATCTGTGGACAGCTTGCCAAGAGCTTTATGCTCGCCTGGTTTCGAGGAAAAAATCTAGAAATGCGTGATAAAGTATCTCAGACTCATGTGGAACCCCTGTAGCTTTATTAATAATACTGACCAAACTAATGATTCACTTTGCACCTGCTTTTGATATTCGTTGAACTCAATATTCCGTGGATATATTATAAATATTCCCCTTAACGTTTTGGAACCACAATATATCCATATTTTTCATTGTTATGTTCCGGTTTTGTGAAGCATTAAACGTTGAAAATCTTATTTTAACCAAACCACTCCAAGGCTTTTAACATGTGACGTTTAGTGTGAGTGTCTTCCCTCTGTTTGTGGTTATATCCCCTTTTTATATAATCGCTTTTTAATTTTTTGAATGGAACTTTCTCGAACATGCTTGCCAGTTTAACTACACAGCTTAATTATAACCCGTTAGCGAGCTGTACGTTTTTAATTTCTTTCTTTTCATTTGGGTTCCGTTTTCCTATTCCTTTTTCAACTGTTATTTCCTTTTTTATCTGTGAACTAGCTTTTATTTCGTTCTGTTCACGTTATCGGCTCTTCTTGCATTTCCTTTTCTATCACCATTTCCACTAACTTTCTTTTTTATTCTGTTTATTTTCCCACTCATAAAAGGGTCGAACAAAACATCGATTGACTCGCCCCAGACCTAGCGCTTCTCGGCAGGCTGCAACAGCCCTGGTGCGAGTATTAAGGAGAAAGAAAACTGCTTCTTTTCCGTTGGACGCGAACTAGACTTCCCAAATCCAATTAACATGTTTAAACATACAACCCAAGAGGAAACGTCTCGATGTTTCCTTGACCTTGCGTTTTCTGTTGATCTTGAACACAAATCAAGATGATACTAACGAGTAATGGAATAAAAGAACCTCAAGTGTTAGTAAGTCTAGCAATAACCTCAAGGAAGTCTTAGTAACAATACACACACAAAAATATCCTCTCGTAACAACCACTACAAAAGGCATGGAAAGATCTCTTTCAAGAGTAGATTGCGGGTATCGTGAATTACAAAAAAAGCCCCTGGGGGTTGGATTCTGCTGCTGCAAGCAGTGGCGGATTCAGGATTTTAAGAAGGGGGGTTAATTTTTGCAAATCTCGGCACAACAATAACGTTCTCTTGCATCATCATCATTTTCCCATAAGGCACATCACTGGTCTGGGGGTACCAGCCGGTGGAGGGAGGCCGGGGGGTTCATATGCACCTACTTAACCCCCCTAAATCCGCCATTGGCAAGTATCTAGATAGTAACATGTTCTAGATCCATAGATTTACTGAGGATTTACAGTCCAAACTACTATTTCTTTAGACTGATTTTCTGATTATCCTGTTTATCGATTTTCGCTTAAACCGACATTACCACATATCACAATTTTCAAACCTGATTTATCCCGTCGACTCGGTGCACCATCGAAGCAAGGTGGTCCATGATCGTCATCGTTCCAACGGAAACATGACAGATCAACTACAATCCTCGAAAAGGGTTTACGTTATCTTTGATAATTTTACGAAATAAAAGCATACAAAGATAATATATTGTGGATACGTGTGGAGATTACACCCTGCTGGTTCGGAGCAAACAATGAGGAACAGCCATGCTAAATACGCGTTATGGAGAAGGGAATAAGAATCTAGAGCCGAAATCTGGTAGCGCGTTGTACCGGTTTAATATATTTGCACAGTTCTCGAGACTTTTATTCAGGAAATTTTCTTTAATTTTTTTTCTAAAATTTTCATATTGGGTGCAAAAACATTACATCTTACCCCGGTGTTGGTAAAGCAAGAACAAGAACGACGCACACGCATAGCCGGCGTTACTTCAGAAAATTTATACTCATTAATAGTCAGACTGCAGTTATTTTTACTTACATTAATTACTCATATGGAACGCTTTACGGTTTGATTGTTGTTTAAAATTGAGCAAAAAAAGACGAGTTAATTTCAAGGAAATTTGTAGATAAAATATGTTATTTGCTTGGCGAACTGAAATAATTTATTTATCGCGAAGAGAGTTTCTTTAAGGAGATTAAATATCGTGTTTCGCAATTTTTAAAAATCTCACTCCAGACTCTAGTTGTGAACGGATAAACTTACGCAGCAACGCAGCCAGTCTAAGTCAGGGTTCGTTTTATAGCCAAAAGATGACCGATTTACGGTGAAACATTCACGAGAAAATAGTATCCAATATCATTATACCATTGTGTAATGTAAGGTTCGGCAGAGAAAACTAGGAGAAATACAGACATTAGTTATTAGAGTACATATCACGAACGCACGTGTGGACCGGCACGTCACACTAAGGAACACTGAATCTGAAAAAATAAAACGTTCAGTACTTTTTATATAATTTCTATATACCTTTTGCCCTTTGAAAATAAGGATGGTAGTGTTCGTGCTCCAGTTTTGCTGTATTAATGTTTCTTTCCAGATAGATAGAATATTCAGTCTTGTGTGTGTTAGTCGGCCAAAGATGAATATTCTTGACTAACGAACCAATAGTATGAGCCTCGTTGTGAGCCCTATAAATTGGACATGACAATCCTATGACGTTATTCAACAGGAAATTCGGAATCACAAGCTTTCGGGTGTACGTGCAAGTATTTCCCGATGTTGCCCTATTATTTTGACAGGACCATTTGAAAAAAACTAACTTGGGCTCATTTTGGTGTCATGTTTAAATCAAAGCTGCAAAGCGCTCGTTAGGCAAAGTGTCTGATTGCCGAAAAAGTCCTTTGAAAAGTGTTCTTAATCTATTTGGCGAGTTTTAATAGACCCATACTATCAAAGCGCAGTTAAAAATATTGAGTCATTCAGTAGTGCGAAAGCCAAGAAATTTACTAAGTAGGGTTCAACGTTTCCATAGTAACCGAAGGGTAGCTTTCAATTAATTAATCTATTTACTGGATCTACTGGGCAGCTGTTAATCGGCTGAGGTTTGAAGGAACATTGCTATGACAACATACTTCCCTCCAATCTCAGAGCCTTATGGTTGATTGGTATCCTTGGTAACGAAATTTGGCTGGCACTGCTGTCAACTTTGGGGCAGCTGGAAATGTTTAGAAGCGATGACGTCATACGGCTTGTGACTTTTTCTACACGACCTCTGACATTGAGACGCAAGAAGTCTGTTCAAATAAGTACATTGTTAACGAGGAAAAGAAACGACATAGAATTTCTTGTGATGTATTAAAACTGATCAAAGATGCTTATGGTATTTGTGAATGACTGATCTCATCGTCGATATTTACCATCACGTCCCAAAAATTTCCCGAAGCCAAACTACGCTACATACTCAGACAAGACTCCGATAATATTCAATTAATAGCGACAATCATTGTCTGGAAAACAGCAGAATCTAAATACCGATGTCTGCCGGATTAAAACGGACAGACAATCAATTCCCCACGAGGTAGTAATCTATCACGTTCTCTTGTATCTTCTTTGTTCATCACATAGATATAGCTCTGGATGATTTTTATCAACTAAACTGAGAGCAACTAAACTGAGCCCCATAGCTCAATTTCATTTCAACCAACATCAATTCTGAAACTGATTCCTTTTATTTTTTGCAAAAATATTTAATCCTAGCTCTTATTTCGTTTGATTTTGCTATTATACGTGCATAACCCAACACCCCTGGATATCAGTCCTATTATCCTTGTTGGAAGCTATGCGATGACCCGGCCGCTCTCAGTACAATGGACCAGTATTGCCAGTAATTAATACTAACTGAGCCAGTCGACCGTTATACGAAAACCAGGGTCAACTAATGAAATTTAAGAATTTTGTCAAATGACCGAAAATTGACGCTTTGCTTTTACCCCCATCCCCCAGATCCTAAGGTACCCCTAATGTTCTGGTGGTGCAGATCGATCCTGGGTGTCGTACCCCATCGACGATACTGAGTCCAAGAGGTTAACAAAAATTAATTCAAGAGCCGAGTTGAGGGGGAAAATTGATGGACATTCTCAACATAGGCGGATCTAGAATTTTGAGAAATGCATAGTCTCAATAGACCTTTTTCGAATTCCAAAATAACCACTGAAATGCTTTACTGCAGATGCATCTGCACAGGGTTAGCCTTGATTACAGGTAAAATAT
>OCZR010323328.1:3167-13473 GCA_900234385.1 Anemonia viridis | reverse complement strand
ATCGAACCATGGACCTCTAGCTCTGAAGGCCGCGCACTAACCAACTGAGCTACGCCTGCTCCTTATTAATATATATTTTTGTTTCATGTTTTGTATAAATTAAAGTTCCCCTAAATGCCTTAAAAATGGAAATAGAATGTTTTAGCCATAATACCTATCAAAATATAAAACAGATGGGAAACATTTGCATAGTTTGCCGCATAATCAACCATTTTTTTCTGTTGAAGGGAAAGGAATATCCTCTGATATTTCAGAATAATAATCCATCACATCATTTTTCAAATTAATGCTTTCATCTTCCAACAGTTTATCTACACCTCCTGGTACTAAGATTTGTCTCAGAGGAACTGTTCCTGTAAAAAATGGAGTGTTACTGCTTGATAATGAGAACACCAAAGTACTTGGTGGGGAGGTTGAGAGTCTTGTCACCAAATGGAAATTAAATAAGGTGAATTGAATATGCTTGTTTTGTTAACCAAATGTACAGCTATTTCCAAAACGTTTGAAGGAGAGAACTGTGATAAGAATCATTGATTGGCAATTGTACATCATATTGAAAGTATTGTTCTCATTTTTGCTTCATCCATCCATCCATTTGTCAATATAGCCAAGAAAAAAAAGAGGTTAAGGATTTTTATATTTTATATTTTTTTCTTTATAGCTTTACTCTTTGTTTACAAACAAAAGCATATGATAATATGCCAACCAACATCACAACGGGGTTTTCACTGTTCATTTGTTTTTATTGCTATGATTATTTTTTTTAGTCATTAGCCAAGCATTCTCGTAATACAGCCAGTGGCGAAGATGGTCCACCTCCTTTTGTGCCCTTCAACCAAACCAAATCTCAAGAATATAGAGGAAACAGCAAAGGTATTGGTCAAAACATTGAAGTAGTAATGTTCAGGCCTGTCACTAGGACCTCTAAAAGGGGGACATGTTTTTCTGTTTTTTTAAAATCTCATTTATTGCATTATCCAGTTATTTTTGCAGAAATTTCCAAATATAAAGGGATAAGGAGGGAAGGTTTGTGTTTGGACCATCAAACTGAATAGCAATGAGCCTGATGTTGATGATTAATATCACATTGATAGTGCTGATGCTGATGCTGATGCTGATGCTGATGCTGATGCTGATGCTGATGCTGATGCTGATGCTGATGCTGATGCTGATGCTGATGGTGATGGTGATGGTGATGGTGATGGTGATGGTGATGGTGATGATGATGGTGATGATGATGATGATGATGATGTTGTAGATAATGAGGATGATTATGATGCTGACACTGGTGCTGTTGGTGTTGACGTTGATGTTGTAGATAATGAGGATGATTATGATGCTGACACTGGTGCTGTTGATGTAGGTGTTGATGTTGTAGATAATGAGAAATTCGAGGTTAAATAAAGTTTATGTTTGTATGTATGTATGTATGAGGATGATTATGATGCTGACACTGGTGCTGTTGGTGTTGATAATGATGATGATTATGATGCTGACACTGGTGCTGTTGATGTTGATGTTGTAGATAATGAGGATGATTATGATGCTGACACTGGTGCTGTTGGTGTTGATGTTGTAGATAATGATGATGATTATGATGCTAACACTGGTGCTGTTGATGTTGGTGTTGATGTTGTAGATAATGAGGATGCAATTAATGATTATGATGCTGACTTTGCTGGTGCTGATGTTGGTGTTGATGTTGTAGATAATGATGATGATTATGATGCTGACACTGTTGATGTTGGTGTTGATGTTGTAGATAATGAGGATGATTATGATGCTGACACTGGTGCTGATGTTGTAGATATTGATGTTGCTGCTGTTGCTGGTGCTGATGATGTTGATTTTGATGTTGTAGATATTGATGTTGCTGGTGCTGTTGGTGTTGGTGTTGATGTTGTAGATAATGTTGCTGGTGCTGATGATGTTGATGTTGACGTTGTAGATAATGATGATGCTGATGTTGGTGTTGATGTTGTAGATATTGAGAATGCTAATAGTGATTATGATGCTGATGCTGAAGTTGAAGGAATTGGGTTACAATTATAAGATATTTTGTGTATTCATGTCCAGGCAACACTGTTTCAAATGGTCATGGAATGGAAAACGAATCCAACAGGAAACAACCAGACAGATACAAACAAACCCAACATGATACTTACAGCAACACTAGAAGAGGAAAGGACAGAGACCAGGAAAAATATAGTGACAGACAGACAGATATCGGCAGTAGAAGAGACGACAGGGGCGACCAGAGAGGAAGACGAGGAGACTCACGAGGCGGGGATTCAAGGGGGGAATCATTCAAAGGGGACAGACGGTATAATCAAGATAAATCATATGGGAAGTTCTCATCGGACAATCGATCAAGTCAGAAAGATAACCGGGGGGAAAGGGACTACAAGGGGGGGAACAGAAACTATGAGAATAGCCAATCAGGAGACTCACGAAGCAGGGATAGAAATCTTCCTAGAAGAACCGATCATAATAGAACAGACAAGGCGGAGAAACCGTCCCAAAGCGGCCAAATAGTCGATAATTCATCCAACCAAAGGACTAGTAATGTGGCACCTGGAAACGCAAGGGAGAATGGAATGAGCGATGCACAGTCATATGGTGATGGTGGTAGTGATAGACAAGGTGATGGTAGGCGCACACTTGATGGACAAGGAAGCAGGCTTGGTCATGAGGGAGTAGGAAGAGGTGGTCAAGGAGGGAGGGGCAGCTCACGTGGTGGAAGAGGAGGAAGAAAAGATGGATTTGGTAAGTTGGTAATTTGGTAATTGTGCACGACCGTCCAGTTGTAGTCCTTTTTACGGTAAATTCCACTGTAATCCATTCCTTGACTACTAACATATCTATACAGGTTTAACCTGGTTTATGATGCAAATAATATGGAGTCCGCGGCATTTTGTGCTGTGTTTCTTCACCACGAGGCTAAATCGGTATAAAGGTAGCCCTAAAAAGGCGAGATTACCGAGCGTAAAAAATCGAGTCGGCAAAGCAGGCTAGTATAATGGGCATTCAAAAAAGCAGCGTACACCTTGACTCACAAAGTTGTTTAATGACTTTTTAACAGGAAGAGGAAGGTCGAACTCAATGGAGCAAGACGACTCGGAAGATTATCGAACAAGACAGCCATCTGATACAGGAACTATCTGGGACTTTGTTAAGTTGACCATCAAAAGTAATTGAATCTTTTAGATTTATTTACCCCACCCTACCCCACTTCCATGGGTACAGAGGTGGTAGACTTTTATTATCGTGATGGAAGTCAACTCAATAATCATTACTGTAGTGTACCATGTTATCCCGGATGAACCCACCCATTCACATTGAATAAAATGCACGGAAATGTAGAGAGTGAAACACCTGCGTTGTCACATTCTGATTGGTTAAACAGGATTTTCCACCCCCCGTGATTGGTTCAATGGGCTGCTTCACCACACCGTGCCGTGGCCGTGTCGATAGGCATTTCTTCTAAATCCAGTGTTTACAAAAAGTATATATCTTTATATAACTATGATACGTCATTCTTTTCAGCTCCTCCCAAAAGCTCAACCTCACCGCCAGCACCAAAAGAATCGACCGACAGCGAGAAAAACACAGAAGAGCCAAAGCTGCCATCCGTTAGTGACACACCACAGGTAGCCAAACAGACGACTCAAGAGAACATACCTGAAGATATTGAACCTCAACAGACGACAAATCCTCGACAGCAGCAGACCGATCGATCAGAAAACACCAAGCGATCAAAGCCGGACGTTAAACCTCCTACCAGCCAATCAGGAAAGGACCAGAAACAGCCAATCAAAAGCAACGACAGAAGTAAAGATGGCGACAAGTCTGGACGGAATGCTGAACAATGGACTACATCGTTTCGAGACAACAGACAACGCCAGTACCAACAAAGACAGCAGCAGTCAAGTGGGCAGGGCAGAGGGAGGGGTCCCAGAGGTAGACATGAAGATGGAAGATCGTATAATCAAAGTCTTCCTCCGAGACTACAAAAGAAACAGCAACAACAATATCATCAGCAATACCATCATGACAGAAAGTCTTCAATGGAACGAGATTCACATAGAGAGAAAACTAGTTCACCTGGTTCTGGATCCAGCGGCGATGGAAGATCCAGTCAATCACCCAGCGTTGATTCAGGCCATTCGTCACACAGCAAGAGTAGCGAAGACATGCAACAGAGAATTCAGCAGCAGCAGCCACGAAGACAGAAGGGAAGTCAGAAACAACGACAGAGTGAGGAATACAAGACAAGTATAGAGCAGAAGCAGAGCACGGGACCCATGCAGGGACAGTACGAAACACAGATGGCACCTAGTGGATACATCTCGAACCAGCCTAGTGTCCAGCACCCCCATTATCATGTTGACCAACAACCAATGTATGAACAGCAAGACTTCAACTACCAGCAGACACCTCCTCCCCCTCCACCACCAGCACCTCCACAGCAGTATCCTGTATACCAAATGCCTGCTCAGATGGGTCCCCCTCAGGCTGTAATGGTTACTCAGCCGATCACATCTCCTTCACAACCACATTTACAAACCCCCATCCCTTCCTCTCAGGTAGGAGAACAAAAAACATTCATACTCTTCATACATAATTACTGCGATTTTTCATACGCCTGCAGCCCACCGACCCCTGATGAGGTAGCGGTTTTGGCTTCCGTCATTCGTACTTACAACAAGCCGGATTCATTTCCATCAAGGGATAAAGAAATTCTTGGGTTTTTTTTCTTCAGATGCGATGGAAAAAAGGTGAACAGTGTTTGGCATTACGCAGAGACGGCCAGGTAGGATATATGATCTCAGTGATTCTTGACCAAAACAAAATTCATAGTGAGTGAGTGGAATAGTTTGAGCTGTGCTGGTGTGCAGATTCAACTAGTCACGATACTCTGAATTTTTAAGAAGTTTTTTTGGATTTCTGGTTCATTTAACTTGTTACAAAATTATTTTGAATAAGAGTAAGGGGTCTATTTCAGTCTCAAAGTCGTATTTTTTAGATTTTGGACGCATTTAATATTTTGTTCATTAGCCCCAAAAGACCATATTTACGGGATATTGAGCTGATATATGTAAAGCTGTCCTTAAAGGGCGTGACAAAAAAATAGTTTTTCTGTCCTGTCGATGGAGTATAAATAATGAGAATGATGTAAGATGTATTGAGGCCTAAACCTATTGTATGCCATGTTGTTTTTATTCCTAATGCCAGTACTACAGTGCCAAGATCGAGCACCTCCATCCCGATGGTCAACAGTGTATGGTATCCTTCCAAGACTTCCATGGTGGATGTGAGATGATATCTACGACATCGCTTCGACCGTTTCCTATTATCGCCTGGGTAAGTGCAATAAATGCTACTTCTGATACATGCATCATTAAGCAGTTTTCGTCTTGACCGGCAGCGAAAAGCGTGGTGCCTTGTCGCGATTCATGTTGCGACAAGACTTCAAGGCACCACCTTTTGAAAACTTTGATTGGCTGTTTGTTTCCTTGTTAAATGTGATTGGCTGTTTGTTTCCTTGTTAAATGTGATTGGCTGTTTGTTTCCTCGTGAACCTTGATTGGCTGTTTGTTTCCTTGTTAAATGTGAACCTTGGCGTGACCGTGTCAGCGCCGTAATAGACCCGTTGCATGATGACGTTTCATACCTCTAATACCACAATCCCTTTCGGTAGCTTCTTTTGTTTTCTTAATTTCTACTGTTGTCTTTAAATTCTCACAGGAGTTTTGGCGTTTGAATATCAAAAGAAAGTTTAAAAAAATTGTGGTATTAGAGGTATGAAACATCATCATGCTTCAGGTCTATTTTGTCCAGCATTTGATTTAATAGAGAGTAATTTGCTCGCGCAATGTGATTGGTCTGGTGGCATTGTCTTGCCGGTTTACGAACGCTTTCATGCCGCGAGCTTTCCATTGTCAAACAAAAACTGCTATAGGCTCATGATGCCTCCAGTTTGTAAGTATTAGCTCTACTTTGCATTTGGTATATTGTATGTTTCATAGGCCAATGATATTTTATCATTAAAGTTCGCGTTATTTTCCTCTTCACACAAACAGACAGATTCTAATGCCCAGTCCGTACCGGTTGCCACCACAATCACAGCCGTCCCAGTCTACCCTCAGCAAGCTCAAGTCGCGATGGTACCCAGACCTCAAGTCATGCTCCCAATGCAAGCCCAGCCTCCTTATCCAATGGGACCAAAAGGGCCCATACCCAGTCAGGGACCTGTGGCTCCTCAAGGTCTTCCTCAACCCCCACCAGGAATGCAATGGCAGCCTGCTCAGGTGAACTATCAAGAATTGAGGCAGCCGTACCCTCAGGTCATCCATTATGATCCCATTGCTCAGGCGAATAATCCAGCTTCAAGACCGACTTACTATCCGGTCCCTCCTGCAGGAGCTGTGCAGTTTGTACGAGGAGTGAAAGAGCTTCATGGACAAGGTATATCAGTAATGAAGTATTCCATATTGACGCCGCTAGACCAACAAATGATTAATGACAGGAAAGACAAATAGCGTAGAATATAATTTCAAAGATATAATATTATATTATTTTCGTATTGCTGATCGTATTTCTGATCCCCCTAAAAGACTCATAACGAGATCCTGACATGTTTAGTTAAGGCAGCCATGACAGGAGGCACGAACAATTAAATGTGGTCTAATCTGGTCTAGATGAGAAAGAATTCAGTTTCCACACTGGGAACACTCTGTTCTCAAGACTCCTGTCGTGGCTGCTATGAGGTGATGGTACAAAGCCTCAGTCTATAGTGCATCGCTTTTCTCTCTCTCTCCAGAGTTATACCCACATACTGGCAACATCGTTGAGAGTACAGCAGACGCTAACAAAATCCAACCAATAACCACCGTCTATTACAATACCAAACCCAAGAGAACCAACACCCGGCCAACACAATCCTTCTACATGCCTCCGAGACAACAGACGTATGGAGATCCAGCCAATTAGTCTGCCGGAGTCTCAATGGAATGCTCTGGAAGTAAGCGAATATATAGTACACCAGTCTGGGATATGGCAGGGTCTAAGGGTGCTCATGCCTCCTGCAGGGACGAACGGGGGATTCTATTCCTCCGGGGAAAAATGTCTTACCTATACGGCTATCGGTATCCCCGGGGAAATATACTCTTCCATTTAACGTACGAGGGTTACTTGCCGAGATATGGTATCAAAAAGCACTGGGGTAGGGCGATAGGGGCCCTTGTAAAATTCCCTATAGTGAAATAGGTATCTCTTGGATAGGTACGGTACATGTACACCCGACCGTTTGCCACTTCCAACCAATCCATTTAAGTTATTCAGTTTCTGGTAATCTTGTTTGTGACAGTACATACATTGTTACCTAGAAACTGTTCTAGGCAACCAAAGGCCAGTCGGCTGCAGCCTTCATTGAATTAATTTTAATTTTTTTTTCATTTATAAATTGTAACATATTTGAATTGAACCTATATTAGCTTGATAGATACTTAAATTCATAATTCCAAAAATACCATAAAGATTCATCAATTTCATTTCTTATACTGTATGACAATTAGTAGAATATAGATATAAGTAACTGGAGATAAATGTCCTGATTCACTCGGAATGGGAATTCTCGAAAGCTGTCAATAGGCATTTCTTGTTTTGTTCAAATGTTCATTGTTTATATCGTTGTTCTTGTTGGTTGTGGTTGATGAATGTTCTTAATGTCGTTGATGTTGTTGTCTACTGATACTATTGCTGTGGTTGAATGTATTTGTTTTATCGCCAATGAAGATGCCATTTTGTTAGTGATGGGTATTCTTTCGCCGTCTTTCTTTTCTTTAAGCGGATTTCGTTTGAGCGGGGAACAGTAAGTCATTCTTGTTTGCAGTATAGATGATTACGATAGACATTTCAACATGCATTCAAAACACAGCTGATATATCCTTTTTTGACATGTTCCACTTTCATCCAAAATTTTTGAGAAGCTAAAAAGGTTATTGAAGCGAAAGTGTTATGAAAAAAGCTATTTCACATTCCTCGTCCCCCCCCCCAATCCGGGTCTAAATTTTGTCAGTTGATCACGTGATAATGGTCTAGTTATTTATACTGTTACTGCGTGACATTATTGGCGAGCAGTTTATTTATTTGGAGGATTGCGGATGGATTCTTCCTTCAATCATGATTTGGTGTATCATGTCTAGATCCATGGACTCCTCAGATTTTGTGACACCAATAAGCGTCAAAATCCCAATTTGCGTGGCCTTTTCACTAAGAATAGGCTTATTGACAAATATACTACCTCTTGGAGGGGGGGCACGCGTCAAGAATGAATGAAATGGGTCTCCTACCATTGCCACAAGCTCTGCCTTGCCTGGGGATCTTCTCGAAAGGTGGAACATCGGAGGAACACATATTTTCCCCGCTCACTGACATAACTTGACACGATCCCTTTTATAATCTTTCCTTTTTCCTTCTCGTAAATTTGAACAAAAATTCTTCTTTTCGCTATATTTGTATATATTATTTGATTATGTTTCTTGTTTATTTCTTCAAAAATATTTCCCTTATAAGATTTTAACTTATATTCCTTTTATCTATCTATCTACATACTATAAATACCTTGATTATTGCCTTATTCTTTGTCTGCACATGACGACATAACAGCCATATTGGAGGAACTTGACAAAATTTTTCATTGAATTCTCGTGATGTATCTTCCAACTGAATATGGCGGCATTTGTTATTTTACTCTTGGCATAAATGCACACCAAAAATTGATTTTTTAAAAATTTGAAGGTACGTTTTATTTTTCTGTGGCCTACACTACACCAAATGCGTGTTTTGGATTTTGATTGACGGAAGCCAAAGCCAGACGTCTGGATAGTGTTCGGTCCCAGAACATGCCCAAGCGTGCGTGTACTTTTTCTAATAAACCGTACTAAGACCACCAAACCACGTGACTTTCGGAATAAAACAACCGCTGACACCAAGATTGTGGTCACATTTCAATAGAAATTTTTTGTTCGTCGTTGTAAGATTATCGTTATCGATGTATACCAGCACCCTTGCTTAGCTTTTGTGTGTCTGTAGACGTAGTTGTAGTAAAATTTCTTCGTTTTATTTAAAGAGGTTTATTGCATTATTTTGGTGTCAAAGATCGTCTATCCGAGTCCCATGATTCTTTGCGAGATACCATGAGCCTTTGCAGGAACAAAACTTGCATCATCAAACATTTCGTATGAAAATCCAAATTTTTGCCTGGGGATTTTTCCCTGAGCACCTTGCAGACCTCTTCCACGTGATCACAGCAGCTCAATTTGGAGGACAAAACAAAAGAATTTCAATCTCGTTAGAATTTGGAACATTGCTTTGGCTTCCATATTGAGCTGCATTTCAACGTGCTGCAAGGGGTCTATCTAGTCAAGCGTAGAATCATGATCTCGGAATAGCGATTTTTGCAGTAGACGAGCGTTGTTGCTGTTATTAGTTATATACAGAATATACTACAGTAGTACGTATCTTCATACAAGACACTGGTTGGTCTTGATAAAGATGCACTTTAAATATATAGAAAATATATTCAATATTTACTAAATTATATATAATATAGGCGGGGCTGCTTTCTTAGATAATAATATAATTGTTAGTTCAGTATAAACTAACGTTAGAATGATTATATTTTGGTTGGACGATATGGTTATCCAATGAATCTATACTGGGATCTAAATCTTTGGTATTAGTATCGATAGTTTCCTTTCTTTCTTATGTATTTTTTCCTTCCGGCTTATGTCGGAAGTATTCGGGTCTATGTCGTCTTTTCTCGGGCTCTGTTCGGTTCTGAATCGTTATAACTCAGTGTATTGAAGCCAGTGAAGACTTTTGTCGTCATTTTTTGTGAAATTCGTGAACTGTTCAGTCGAGTTCATGAGAGCGACTACATCGTAGTCAAGGTTTAGGTAACCAAATGAGATCCCAGTTTAGATTTCTAGATATATACATAGAAGTAGTCTTTTGTATTTATACAGAAAAAACAGCGCATTTATTTTTTAAAACTTTCATTAGACTACCACTATATTATTAGTAGTAAAGTTTGGGTGTAATGTAGCCTCAGGCTATGTGCCATAGCTCTTGATTACTATCATTTTGTTATTGTAGAGAGGCTTTGCATCATCACGCGATGGCAGCCATGACAGGAGGCAGGAACAATTAGTCTAATCTAGTCTAATCTGATTTATGATAAGGAATTGCTTACTATCAATCACGTGACTTTTGTGGCTTTGACTGAGGGGCAAGCAATGGT
>OCZR010322115.1:0-12017 GCA_900234385.1 Anemonia viridis | reverse complement strand
TGTTTGCCCATTTCACATCATGCGTCATTCTCTAGAGCATCATTTCTTTGTTTAACAGTTGCACATGAGAAGACACATGAATATGTATACAAACCAAACAAAGAATCTTTAATATTCTCAAGACGTGTCATTCCCTAGAGTATCATTTCTTTGTTTAACAGTTGCACATGAATATGGATACAACTCAAACAAAGAATTTATTCACTAGGAATGGCATGTGGTCTGAAATGGGCAAACATGACCACCAGCCTAAAGAGATCTTTTTCTTAATACTATTCCAAATCTCTGTCATCAACAGACACCGAGGAGCTATTGAGCAAAGACGCACAACAGAAACTCAACTTCGCCAAGATTTCCTCATCTGCCGTCGAAGATTCTTACTCCTTGGACGAAGAGGATATCCTTAGTGACGTCATCACGGACGAAAAGAGCCTGGAAACTGACGATTCTGGTCAGGTCTTGCTCACTACAAATTGTCACATGATTGCACCATGTGTGGTCGTCCCAGGCTCCTTGACTATCACCTCGACCGCGCTGTTCTTTTCCGCTGACGAAGATGACGAGGAATATCGTAAACTTGACTCCAAGGTTGGTAGATTCGTGGCAGTGTTTGATTTTTCTCTAGTTTTATCTCCGGTTTCTATTATTTAGTCTATCAGGTCCTTGTTTGGACGCTAGCGTAAGTCTTTGGCCCATTCGTCAATAGCGCTCGGTTTGGAATTCTTAACCTCTTTCATACACAACTACTACTTAATGTAACTCACTATGAATGTTTTACGCTAATATTATTGATATTTCTGGTGCCCTATTCGATTCTCACAGTCGCAGGGTCAGTTATATCTTCGATTATTATATATTTCTATATGATTCAAAAGAATGTTTTTCTCAATCTCTTCCATGTTTTCCCGTTTCTCTGGCTCATCCTGCATGTCTGATAATACTGATTCGCCAAAAGTCCTAATTTTCAGCAGTGAATCTTGGTTTGAATCATCCATGTTAGTAGCTTTATTCCAAGACTCCAAGTTTGTTGTTTATTGCTGGGGATTTGCCGTTTTGGTAATAATATTCATTGAATCTTGGGTTCTCGTAGAGTTCTATGTAACTACCTTTCGTGCCATAAAGTGCCTGTTGGTAGCCAAGGTGTTCCGTTTGTCAAACCTGAATTTTTGTGATGTGAAATGCGTACCGGCGCAAATCATTTGGAATGAGGGAAGACCAATTTCTTTTATATGCCCTGCTTTTGTTATTGATGTTAAAAATCTCCTTTTAAAGGATTCCAGGATTGTCATACACTTTAATGCCTGTTACGCGTGCAACATTGTTGCTTAAAGAATCCTTTGTTCTCACAAAAGGGAACTTGCGGACAGGCACTGTTACTTAGTTTCTCAGTTTCAGACTAATAAGAGCCATAACATTCCTACCTATTCATCCTATACCTGCAGGCGAAGTCTATCTAAGCTATTTCAGTCTATCCCTTACATTTCTCGATGTCGATTTTGTTCTGGTGCCTTTTTTTGTTCACTGCGCATCTTCCGCGTCAATCCCTGCCCTTAGTAAACAAACTTTACCATCGGAACTTCAAATTTCATTTTATCATTCTTTATCTATTTCCTTTTGGTTTATAGTTCAAAATCGATCAATCGGTGGCTTACGGCTATCCTCATTCTCGACTAAGATAGAAGTTTGGCATACATATTTGGAGGTAAATTGAGAGCTGCACGATCTCACGAAATGGACCCTTTTATTTTCACTAAGAATTGATAATAGTAGCTGTAATAGCATAAGAAGATAAATTCTAAGCTTTTAACTCAATGGCTCTTGCGAAAGATTTCATTCCCATTCATGTAATCCTGCAAACTTCATATTACTGACAACGCGGAATTAATTTCTGCGCAGTTTGGCTACTGAAAAGACGAATAATCAAGTGTAGACTACAACCCCCTCCTTAGGATCTGATAAAAGATTTTATCAAGCTATCTCTGAGGAGTTCCAAACACTGTCCAAACTTCTCGGGTACATTATTGTTGGAATATTTATTGATTGCTGTGAGATGGTAGTCGTAGATGTTATGAAAAACTAGAGGCGGTGTGGTGATCCAAGTGAACAGCGCGCACTTGACGTAGCGGACAAAAGGCGGTCATATATTTGCAGTTGATCTGGAGCCATATTACTCTAGTTATACATTCAAAACAAAAAGTTTTGTCACAGAAAAGATATTAAGCTTTAATATTGTTCACGGTTCTGCATCAATCTAAACTTAAATCAGCATTTCTAAAGTCATCTGCAATCCACTGTCCAACAACTAGGTGTTGTCATTCCTTGCGCTTTCGACGGAAAACTGATAATCTTAATTATTTCTTAAAAGACGTTTATTCAAAGACTAAAAAAATAGTAAAGTAAACTATCCTTGTCGACCAGGACGAATTCTGTCCGTTTTTTTTATCCTTTCCCGGCCCCGTTGTTCACTTGCACGGCTTTCTTGAAAGCCTTTTATGATTTTCCCCTATAATATAGTTGGCTCTCTTAACCCTCTTCCGATTTCACATTTGCTTTCTTGTGAAACATTTAGGAACACCTTTCGACGACCTTCACTTTGCTGTTCGTTATCTAGGCGCAAAGGTTCGGTTGGCCAAATCATTTCCCAAGATATGTTTTTCCCGATGAAAATGGCTATCATTCAGTTCAAACTAATCCCACCCAACAATTTCCTAAATATTTGATGCGAAATCCTTCAAAACTCACAACTCTTCAGGCGTTTTTTCATGCCTTTTTGATTATTGTGTTCGGTTATACATTGAAAATCGAACTACGCCCTCCAAACGTTTTCAAAATATTCCTTGAGAATCTTTCCAGCACTTCCAACTCTTTGGTCGTCTTTTTCCTTAAAGTTTTACTTTTCCATTTATAAATTGAAAGTCAAGCTAAGCTCTACCTTTCTAAATTTTTCCTCTGAAATTCTTCAACACACGACAACTCTTGAATGTCATTGTTCTTCCCGTTTTACTGATTGCTCAGCTGATTCCTGGGGCATTGGTATGCAAAACCGCACCACAAAGAGAAACATACTCCATCTCCCTTCTGTCAGAACAAGGTTCCGACACCCCTTTGATCCCAAGCAAAAAATCCAATTTACACCGATTGTTATCCATCCATCCCTTGTTTAGCTGTGTTCTTGAACAGAGTTGAATTTAATTAGTATTTCTGGGGGATAAACCTTGTACAATCATATCATTCCATAAACCTGTCAACACCTACTCTCTCACTTACTACCGATGTATTGTCACCCTTTGTGTTCTTGTCAGAGGCCCAACCAGCTTGGTACTGACCTATAGATTAATGTTGTTTCTCGGACGTAAGTGTATTTTTGTTCTAATTATTTCTTTATTGGCTTAGGATTTCCTCCTTTTAGAACTTATTAATTCCACAGTAGTTTTGTACTTTTTCCGGATCACGCGAATCATCGCTGGATTAAGCACACCGTGGATCAGTTCAGTGTGTTAATTTTTTAACACCCAGTATCACAAAACAGACCTTGCATTTCTAAGTGTAATAAGCTTGATAGATAGTCATCTTGATTGCTCATCGAGTGAAATGACCCAACACTGTACGGTTGGAGAAATTAGACGTTTTATTGCAGTCTTTGAATTAAACTTCCATTATTATCAGTTCAAAGATAATATTGGTGCATCCTTTTTTGTCGTTCCAAGTAGGCCAATTCTTTCCAATACCCTATCATTATAATTGTACTATTCTTTGGATTCAGTGTTGGTCTCTAAGACAGTCGGTATCATCTATCTATTGCTTTGTCGCGAGTTAAGTATATGAATCTTTCAAAATAAGGAAAAAGACATTGCATTGCTTTCTCGAGTATAATAAACTTGAAGATAATGATCTGGATTGTTTTGTTTGTCGCTATGAAACTCATTGTTGAATGAAACCAAAACCAAACCAAACCAAACCAATACCTGAAACTTGGACTACATCTTTGTTACACTGTATGTGTGATAAGATCTCTAATTATAGTATTCTGAGAGTTGGCCTCTTTTTAGTCTAACGTATTCAAGAAGATTTGGCTCAGATAAGAAAGTTGGAAAGATAGTTTTGAACAAATTATTTCCAAGAACCTAAACTGAAAAATTAACTAAAGATGTCTTTTTCCTTCTTCTCTCTTCACGTCTCTTTTCCTCTTTGTTCTTTCATGCTTTTTCTTTTATTCTTTTCATTTAAGCTGCAGAATCTACCAGTATTTGAATGCCATGCCATGCCACGCCATGTTAGCATCAAAATACCACCGTTTAGCTTTGTTCACGGAAAGTTTCAAAGGTTTTCGATATGACATTCTTGTCTCATTTTTTTCAAAAAAATGAATAAAAAAAACCAACATCGATTCCACTTAATCTCATTCCTAGCTTCATGTTTAACTTAATTAATAGTTCTTTAATTTACAGCTCAGTTCCTTTCAAACTTCATCTAGTCAATCAATTCAATTTATGATCTCTTAAAACTAAAAAGCAAGGCGATAATTCTTAGTTCAAATTAGATGACAATTCTTACTCCAATTTCATGATTGTATAGTCGTTTTTCTAAGTGTTTGGGGGTATTATTACTCGAATCTATCCGTCGTAGACCTCTTTAAGGGTAATAAATGTCTATAGCTATCCTGAAGTTGATTTAGTGTGGTTTTAAAAAACATTTTAGGAAGATTGTATAACCTCTATTCGTACCTGTGAAAGGCGTCCTTCGTCACCTGTGTTGTCAAATCATTTTTATATTGCTTGAATTCCTTTTAGTGCTAATTGTTAGAAATCCCTAGAAGATAGAATGTGGCGAGGCTTTAATGTACAAAGAATTTATTCAATCCATTTTTTGAGTTTTTTTGGTGACATTATATGTTTTTTTTAATGAAATTTTATTTTTGAGTTTGGTATTTTTGCACCATTACAAGTACCAGTTCCTGCCTACTCTTTTACGAGCATTCAAAAACTCTTTTCACCATCCATATGTACTTTCTGGTGACCACAGATTTCTGTGTCTAATAAGAAAGCGTTCAATCACTTCATGCATTCATTATCTCTCAATGGTCTGCGCTTATTTGCCTGATTCTATAAGAATATTACGAGCTTTCCTGATCATGAGAAGATAGATTACACAAACAGAATACAAGCGAGAGTCTTTTTGTAATACCATTGAAATGAGAAGTTGAGAGTTTAATAATTTTTACAGGGCTGTCAGGAAAACTTTACTAAGATTATATAATAAAATTCCACCGTTATTATTCTTTGATTTTAAATATTTAAGCCTATAAACTGTATAAGTTTCATTGTTTGGTCAAAAGGCGGGGAAATCAAAGGTCTTCATACTAAAAAAAAGAACTTGATTTTGACGTTTACTTTTGGAATTTTTTCATAATTGAAGTTGAAATTTCTTTTCTAAATTTGAAAAATACGTTTAAAAAAAACGGCGTTTCGAAACTTTTTGTGAAGTGAAGTAAAAAATTACTTTGTAGTTTTGTAGTTGTTCCTTGAGAAAAGAAAATTTTATTAAAAGTGTTGAAATTGTCGTCTGTAAAAACCCATGAAAAAAATAGCGAAGTTGAAATAATAAGCAAGCTATTAAAAATGATCCTTTTGTCTTGATTTCAATCTCTAAGAGATAAAAGCTAAATATGTGCAGTATATGTAATCTTTTTCGCTCTCATCACATAAATATTTCAATAAATACCAGGTAGCGAGATTTGTTCCCAGTTTGAAAGCAAAAAAAGCAGTTTCTAAAAGACCGTGATTTTGGTTGACCATGGCTCGCTCTCTCGCAACGGTGTCATGAAACAACACCTATTGAAACATCATCAGCAAGCTGTCTGTATTTAAGATTTAATTGACCCAAAGAGCGCTCTTTGAAGAACAATAAATCGCTTTGAAAAGAATAACATGGTGTCGAGAAGGCCCCTGAGTGCGAATCCTTGAACTACTGTTCAAATGCAGCGAGAATAAAATGAATTGTATTGAAGTTTTATGGTTTTGTCGCCAAGCACAAAAAGGCGATGCTTATTCAATTAGCAACTACTTCCCTGCTTGTGTAAACACTATAAAACGGTGAGTCTTGGACACCAAACCGGCACTTTTGTTTTCTTTGAGTAAACTCAACTTGTGTGTATTATTCGAACGGTGTGGTTTGAGTGGCAACTAATCAAACGCACAGTTCTCGCGCCATTTTGTTTTAATCTGCAAGAACCAGCGAAGCGTACCACAGTTTTATTAGGTATTTTATTATCACTATCTGCTATGTTCGATTTTAATCATCTCGCCTTTGTTTACCGTCTGACGAGCTTGACGTCAAGGGCTTTGAACGGAGGGCTCTCTTTATCAAACAACTGGGGTAATTATAAACTACGGGTTCGATACGTGACATGTTCTAGTTGTTTCCAATAGACTGTCAAGTGAGCGACTTGCTTTGAACAGGGCCCATCACGGCAAGTGTCCATTCTTGGATCTTATTAAAAACAAGAGTTTGAAGGCCTTGGATAATAAGTCTATAACGGTGGGCTATTTGGTCAGGACCGGAGACGGTTGCACTATATAAATGCATCCAGATCCGGTCACAGAAGAACAACACGTCAATTGAAAGGCCTCAGTAGAATCCCTTAATGAACTACAAAATGAGCAAATCTTACTGACACTTCCGCTTTTCTTACCGAGTAGAGCAATCCATCAAAGACTCTTCTAGGGCTATTTCTGTCCTGATGTAAATACGTCTTGACATATGAATCATCAGGTCTGTTGTGAAGTTATTGTCATGATGTCTTTGGTGTTTATTAAGGGAACACCTTCAATAGTTTAGCGGCTCTCTACAGGTCAACACCAAATGGTAATCCAACTGCCAAAATGACAGTCATACAACGCTATCATGCTAATCTGCCGCAGTCACTGCTATCTTTATGGTTCATTTTTGTCCTTCACTTGTCCCAATCCTCGAGTTTGGAGAGGATTTGGACGCGCTCTTGTTTCTGCAGCTTGGGCTGTTGTTATCGCTTAGTAGTATTATCGGCTTACCTCCACAATCACGCCCATGTTCAAGAAACCGCTAAATCCCCAAAGTCCCGGTGTTTCATTCTTATTAGTTCTTCACGCGATTCTTTAGACTTCATTCACATTTTGTTTTCGCTTCTAAAAAGGCGAAAAATATCCTCGCTTTGTTCGTCGAATCGCCCTTGGCTCTAATTTACCCACCATTATGCTAGTTAATCAAAAAAAGTGGTCATGATAAACCAAACCTCGGTTATTTTTTCATACGTTCTTTCTTTGCTGGCTGTCTTGATGCCGCTCTTGTTTGTTCTGGTTTATTGCTTTTCCGACGCACACCGCCAGTCACAAATTATTTTGCTTATTAAAAACGAAGAAATTGAAAATAGCACCCTTGGACACTAGAGGTGAAACAGGTACTAAGATTATTATTTGGGTTATTAGTTATTTACAGTTCTAGACGATTTCATTGTAGCCAATAAAGCTGGAATGCTGTTCTTCCTGCTTCAATGACTGTAATAAAACCGGCTATCCCAAAGCAAGGTTTCAATATCGTCTGCAATAATACACAAACGATGGGCGGTCGTTGTTTATAAAGTTTAATAAGATAAGCAAACGGCCCGGCATGTGATAAAGACCGATGAAATAAGCACCGTTTTAGCTCTTAAACAAGCAAGTTTCCACTCAAAAAAGCTTTTTTGGTGGATTTGAGAGAGGATTTAAGCGAAAAAGTCTTAATTTACCGCGTTGAGCGGAGGTAAGCGCGCGCAGAAGGGAGGCAGATCGGTGTAATATCCAGAGAGATTGATTTAATAGAATCACTTGAATGATCGGACAAAATTGCCGACCCTCGTGTTTTATTGGCTCTGAGTCGGTTTTGGTCTTTGTTAAGGAGATTAATAGGTCGTGACAGGTTCAATTGCTTCAACTATGGCACCTTAATACCTTGGTCCGGAAAAACTTTACTCTGAAATACACCGGTTACACAGACACATATTCATTTGGCCACTTCGTCCAGCTCGAGTTTGGCCACGAGCTGCTTAGATCATCAAAGGCTGGTCTTCAAGGAATGGCATGTTTCCTTGGCCAAAGACAAGTCAACATGAAACACTTTGTGCGAAATCGTGTCCACCGAAGAAAAAGCGAGATATATCAAGTTGTAACAACCGTCTGCCGTATCATGCAAGATGTTCTGAAGCATGTCGAAGCCTTGGAACCGCGTTTTATCTCGTCCCTCAAACAAGTTGATGGCCGCTATGCTGGACTTCAAGTCCTCTCCCCGCGACGTCTTGAGGTGAGCTTGTTTCTCAACCAAATGGGTGTATTTAATTTTATCGACGATGGTTGTCCATCTGGCTGTGCTATGTTGAAGTTGAGTGACGAGCGTAAGAGGTCTATGTCACTCTGGACCGAGTTCATCACTGCGTCTGGTTATCTCTCGGCACGAAAAATGCGATCCAGATTTACTTCGCTGGTTTCTGAAGCCATCCGACGCGGCAACCTCCAGTCTCAAGTACGTATTATTTCGACGAACAGTTTCTCTACTGTTCTGAGCGTGACTGATATTTATACAGTAGAACTTGTTCCTGCATTTCGTTGCGGATCGATATGGCCACAAAACACATGTGTTTGGCCAACACTGGGCTCAGCTTGGCCAAGCCAACCAGCCGTAGCGAATGTCAAAATGCGCGGTTTTAATTTGTTAGCGCGGGATCCTTATCCTACAGCCAAACCGATCAACACTGAAGGCGATGCTTGGGTCTTGTCATTTACGGACGCAGAGGAACTCCTGCTTAGTGGTGGTTGTCGAAAGCTGTGCCTAAGTATGTTAAAAGCTTTAAGCGATAAACATCTGAACATCACTGGAGAACCAATCGAATATGTCCATCTAACGAACTTAGTCTTGTATGAATGTGAGAAGCATCCGAGAGAATATGAATGGGATGAAGACTGCTTGTTCGACAGAATCAATGGTGTCTTACTCCAGCTGGTCTCATGCCTTCAGTGCAGAAAATGCCCCCATTTTTTCCTAAAGGGCGTGGACTTATTTTCCGGGAAATCCAAGACTTCGTTAGATCAAGCAGCTAAACAAGTGTGGGTTCTAGCTCGAGACTTGACAACAAGTCCTACAGGATTCGAAGCGTTATGAAATATTGAGACTCCGCTAGCTAGTCACTTATACCCGAGACTTACCTCTTGAGAATATCCTAGGGAAGATCTACTCCTCCCAAGAGGTCACCGTTCAACGTTTACCTGTACCCCTAATACAAATACAGCACCTTCCGGAGGTCAAGAATCGTAGAGATTAATAAGAAATGAAGTTCAAGGACCTTAAGCTATTATGGTAAAAGATTTCTTTAAATCAAGTACTATGTCTAAGGTTATATTTAGAGCACAAATGTACCAAGTACAAAATACAAGTAATTTATTGGAGAGAATTGAATGATATTGAAGAAATGCTTTTGTTGATGCGGTGTGATTTTTGGAGTTCTTGTGAATGTTTGATTGTGTTTTCGTTTGTAATGGATGACCAGTTGACGGCGTATAGTCAGTTATTTAAGAAGAGGCGATGGATGGTTTGTTAATGTTCCAGTGAGGCCGCGAGGCGTGAAGTGTATGGGAAATGAACATGATAATAGTTCATTTGTCTTGCCAGGAGGACAGGAGAGAATTAAGCTTCTTTGTATTAATAATTCCCAACTCTTCCCTTTACCTTTTGCTTTCCTTCCTTTCTTCCTTTCTTTCTTTCTTTCTTTCTTTCTTTCTTTTCTTCTTTAATTCTTTCTTTTTTTCTTTCTTTCTTTCTTTCCTTCTTTAATTCTTTCTTTCTTTCTTTCCTTCCTTCTTTCTTTTCTTCTTTTCTTCTTTCCTTTTTTCTTTCTTTCTTTCTTTTTTTCTTTCCTTCCTTCTTTCTTTTCTTCTTTAATTCTTTCTTTCTTTCTTTTTTCTTTCTTTCCTTCTTTTCGCTTCTGTTCTCTTTCTTTTCTTCTTTGCCATTTTTTGTTTTCCATTCTCATTTTCCTATTCTTTTTTTGCTTGCATTCCCTCTGTTTTGTTTTTCGCTTCTTACAACACTCTAACGTTCTAAATTTCACATCCCATTTTTACATCCTTTCCTTTTCCTTTCCAAAAAAATTCCTTTTGTTCTGGAATGATTCAGTATTTGTTCTAGTTTTTCCTTGGTTCATTTTTGATTTCTTCCTCATGCTCTCCAGACTATCATTCTCGCGGTAATTTGAGTAAATTCGAGAAAGAAACTTTTCTATTGTTTTCTGAGACCAGCAAAGCTCTTCTTTGTCTTCGCTTTGATGTTCGGTTTCTCTCTCAATCTTGTCATTTAATTTCGTAAATAATAGCATTAAAAATGATGTTAATCCTTGAAAATAGGTCTGCCGCGAAACAGAATTCTGATTGCTAATGAAGTTTTTGTGTTTATCTCTGCTCTGCTCTCTTACTCTCTCTCTGATTTTTGCTCTCTATCTATTTATATCCAATCTATATTATTCTCGAGCGTGTAGCTCAAAATGGCCACAGAATTTGACCTCATGAAAAAGCTCTTTTTAGCCGTCGAAAGTATGGTTCGTTAATAAACCAATCTATACTAGATGTTACAATTTAGAAGTTTCAATATTTCCTCGTATTTTCTTTTCATTTCTAACCCTTTTCTGTCTTTTGTCGTATTTAGATTTTACAACTTTTAGGATTTTCATGGATCCTATTCCAAAATAAAAGTGTCTTTTCGTACTTTTTTTTGAGTGTAATTCATATCTCTCAGCTTATTTTTGAACTCTTATTTGTAGCAGATTTCATTACGTTAGCATCCCTTTTACTGCAAAAGCCATACTTGCATCCCTGTCATGAAGCAACAAGTCAGTCACACAACACATTTACTTTCTAACAAACGATAAAAACCGCCCAACAATAAAAAAGAACGCGCAAAACTTGCGCTTAAAGAAGCCAAGCTCTTGCTAGTTTGCCATTCTAAGTATATTGGTTTTCAAGCGCAAAATATCTTATCCCAAAATAACAAGAGCGTCTGTAAAAATCCTCGTTTAAGAAGCTTTATTCCGCGTTTTCCTTCCTCTAACTCAAATATTCGTACCCCCCAAAAAAACTGATTTATCCGGCTTATTTTCATGAAAGTATCCCAATAATTTGTTGTTATGAGTTATTTGAAGAAATGTTCATTCCAACCATCCCTTCATTCCATTTTTACATCTATTTTTTAACTTTTCTTTCGTTATTTTAACCTTTTTTTACACCATCTGAAATCTAAGAAATCTTTATAAAGTTGGCAAATACCTGATTTATTCAGACCGTTTAGTAGTGAATTTACTAGAATTGATTTTTTGTTTTAGCACTTAAGCTAAGTAGTACGAGATTTACGAAATAATTCCTCAATAAAATTCATTAATTCTTGATGAAAATAACCCATCTTTCAAGTTAAGGCATTGATAATTTTTGACTTCCATTTCCTCTGTATTTTAATTGAAATCTTTACATTTTAGATTAAAATCCGTATCAGAAATATGAAGATCTTTCGTCTCTAGTTTGTTAATTGCTTTGCTGTCAAAAATTCGAGGGATCATGTAATTTAAAATATATTAACTTGATATTGCAAGCCTCGTGTTTCCAAATTGTGTAAAACTGGGGGAAAAATCCTTGAAACAACGAAAGTTGTACGACATTTTTTCTCATCACCAAGTTTGTCCAGGTTTATGGATGTTATTTTAAGAAAGCACGTGCAAATCTAACCGTGTAGACAAGGGTTTTTTCTTTTGTTTTCTTTTTTTTTTATGGCCTTGAGTCATTTTTACACCACATTTTTTTGAGACTATTGTTTCACTATTCGAATATTTTTTTTAATAATGAAAAAATATACCTAATTTTGAGGCTAGAATAACTTTGTTATTCGACAAAGCCTTCAAAACCTGGGTTTTAGTCCCTTTTCTTTTTAATTCTACGTATTAATTATGCATTTCCTTTCGGAACAAATAT
>OCZR010321934.1:4517-15569 GCA_900234385.1 Anemonia viridis | reverse complement strand
TTTGACTCCTAAAATGTTTAATATACAATTTACGGTTAATATTTGTTTGCTTGTTTTATTCAATAGCTATATATTTATGGACCACAAGGAATCACTTGGTAAAAACATAATACTATAATTGTATTATTTAAAATTATTTAAAAAATTGTAATTAATGTACCGGTATATCGCTATTTTTCCTTCTAAATAAATTATAAAATCTCCCTTTCACAAGTAATATTAACCATTTAGTTAAGTCTTCTTTACAATTTCAATAGTTGCATTGTTTTAGCAATTATGATTCACATAAAGGTTGAATTTTTAATTCAGTTACTTTACAGAACTGCAGTAATTAAACATGAATACTAAAGCACTGATTTAATAGTAACTGATATTTAAAAATGAGCTGGTAGATCACTTAAATATTCCAAAGACACCATTACAAAATTAAGACTATTATTCCATGAAAAGAATAAAACCAATAATAATTGTATTGTTCTTAAAAATACTTTTTGAAAATCTTTGAAATTTTAAGCCATCTTGAACTTCTTACTTAAAAAGGCTAGCATTATGACTGTAATAGCTATAATACACTATTTGACAAGTGTTGTGTTGATCTATCAATCAGATACCTGGATTAGATGTCATATGTTTCAAGTACTGACTGTGTTAGACACAAAATTTAATAAACAGCATTTGTTCTAATTGGTGGGCTTACAGTACTGACATTGACAATCAAAGTAACAAAATGAGTGACTATGATATTTATAGCATATCTTATATATCTTGACTCTGAAGATGACTTCGGCACAGGTTGTCAAAACGTCAGTCACATCAAACAGTCCTTCTAAGGACTACATCCACCCAGATGATCATAATATAAATATTGTCTCTTCGAGAAATATTTTTACTTTGAAAAATATATTTATAGCAATAAACCCACCTCTTAGATTTAGCTGATATAGGCCTAAGTACCTCTTGTACTATGTTATATTTACACCAAACAAAATTATACCAGTTACATGTAATTTCCGACAAAAACAGTGTGGTTCAAAACTATACATCCATACCTCACCAAGAAGGATATCATTTAATCCATCCCTCTTGAATTTTTAGTTTTTATCCATAAGATTCTCATAATTTTTTCCATGACCCCTACCTCCCTGGGAATTTTTGATTTCCTCCATTTTGAAGTATGCATATTTTTAGTACCACTCAATGGAAATTCTGTAATGGAAATAGCTCTAATATAGCTTGCTGGTCAGACAATGAATGATGGTCAACAACCTTCTTGATATTTCATTTTTAACTGCATGTTTTCACTGTGACTTTTTAAAAGTTTTCAAACGTGTGATTGAAAATTCCCATTCCATCAATATTATTATCTAAATATAGTTCTGAATATAGTCCGGAGTATACCGGGGTAGTTTTCATTTATTTTCATTTAATTTTTCATTTTCTATGAATGTCATTTTTCCTTGGAAGCAACCTTATTGATGTTTATAACCCTTCTCAAGATCAAATTTGTTATCAAATGTTTAACAAAAATGGATTGGAATTTACTGACAGAAGTATAGAATGCCATGTAAATTTTGTGTGGTAATATTTTCATAACTGTACACTTATGGAAATATAGAGTAGGTCTAGCTTTTGTGCATGCACCATTCAGTCATTAAGTGTTGTCAGAGTGTACTTGTACAAGTGAAAGTTGTCTTCAAAAGACTGTTGTTGATGGTGCATGGCTAAAAATATTGGCCAGTCATTGGACAATGTCTGGTCATACTTTACTTGAGTGCTTACACTATGTCCATGGAATAAAATCTAAATGGTTACTACCTAATAGTTCTTATTTAGGTGCTATTTAGGTGCCATCGTTCAACCAGAAGAGTCAAAGAAAAAACAAATACAGAGGAAACAATACCTCATCACAACTCACTTGTTTAAAAGAGTACCTAAATAAGAACTATTAGTTAGTAACTATTTAGATTTTATTTCATGGACATAGTGTAAGCACTCTATGTTGTATATACAGCTGTTTTTTAGACCAATTCTGAACACAGCAAACACAAAAGGGTTGGCCTGGGCTAAGGCGACAAAAAGGTGGCTATGTGGTTTTATTCTTGTTTGGGGTTAACATAGCTATGTTACTGGTAAAACATAGCTTGAGTTTTCACCTCCTTAACCAAGGCCATCCATTTGTGTCCGCAATGTTTGAAATCAGTGCACACTGCTATGAAATATAACTACATAAACCAGTCACATCCTCATGAAAAGCATGACTTTGATCAAGCAATAATAGGCCTGTTGATCTCCTTAAAAATCCTTTTCAAGCACAAACCTTTGTTTAAAAGAAACCTGTTCATGATTAGGAGCAAGGTTAAAATTTGTATATTCTATAAGGCATCTATTTTCTCAATCATTTTAAGTGGCCTACATTCAATATAGATTGGCCTATAATAGACCAAATCATCTTCATATTCAAACCATATGATGTTTTATACTGAAACTTCATTTATTCATATTCATATGGATATTAATATGAAAACATCACAAAGAAACAATAGTCCATTTTACAGTTCCATTCAGTGACTACGAATAATAGTTTCAAGTTGAGGTTGGAGTAACCGCGCATGATAAAATTATTATATTTTTCTATGCGCGGTTAGTCCAACCTTGATTTGAAACTATTATTCATGGTCAATAAACAAAGTGTAAAATGGACTATTCTCCAGGGAACATCATGTAAACTTCATACTGATTCAAAATGATTTGTCTGTCAAACAACACCAAAAACAAAATCAGTCAAGGAATGGACAAAATACATTAATACAAAATACAAATATAATTACAATATTGTATAACACTTACAAACATGATTTAAATTTCACACAGTTCAAAGGGGCATTAAACACACCTGCAAAACAAACAATAGTAAAAATATAGAATATAACCCATGATGATCTTTGCATGACTACACTGTTTCTTTCAGTTGAAAGAGGCATTAAACACACCTGCAAAACAAACAATGGTAAAAATAAAGAATATAACCCAAAATCTGTCTCCACCACAAATAGGGTGTTGGCAAACAACATGCTAACACTCAACCAGTGGTCAACAGAGATAGATGTTGGGATCAGCTTCTTTATTATTACCCAAACAACACCAACATAGCAACTTCTTCTCAATATTGGACAAGACTGTTTCACATAGCAAACTGTTATTAGGCCTTCTAACATAGTTTTACAAAATTTGCTTGACTGAAGATTTTTTTTAATCTATCTATAAATCTATTGTTCTTTTGAGAAAAGTTTATAGGCCACTTCAACAAAAGACAATGTTGTTTTGATAGACTTTTGCTCAAGTGGTCTCCCCCTGATTTGACTTGCTCCAGTACATTTGAATAAACAGGTATTTTTATGCAAGGAGGTCTCTTTTTCAATCATCACCTTTGGTATAACATTAACAATTAGCCTGGTCTTTTTAAATGATATGGTACCACCTTGAAGAATCCAAGGATTCAAACTGTTGTTATATATACGTATATATAGTTTGCATATTTCAGAAATCCATTCATAATTTAATACCCCATACATAAAATCATATTTTTGCATTAATATCTGCATAAAGTACTGTACTTTGTTGTTGATATTACACATGTACCTCTGGATGATCTTTGCATGACTACACTGTTTCTTATTTTATGTACATAATAATGAGTGTATTGACTTGTGAAATAATGAAGAATCCATAGAATTTTTTTTCTTTAGAATTTCCAAGTGCTAGCTGCCAGAATTGGAGTTATTTTCAACATGCACACATTGTGAACTATCTGGAAATGTAAGAAAAAAATACAAAATTATTATAAAATGCTGGAAAAAAATTGGGGTATAAATCCAGGGCAGGTGGACTATAAGGGTGTGGACAAAAAAAGTTGATCAATATGATATATTGCATTAATACATTTATATTAGGAAAATGTCTTTTATTTTATATTAAGATCCTAAGTTATGGCAAGGGTTACAAGTATATGCAAATTACTTTAAGTAGTGTTTCAGAAAATATACTTTTGAAGTTCAGTGATAAGTACCTTTCTGTTTGGTTTCACACTCAAATGCCGATTGACCACTCCATTGATAATCTGTAAATGGGAGGAAATATGGACACCTTTGCAGTACCTTTATGCATGTAGCATGCAAACAAGGTTTCTTATTCTTTTCTATCATAGTAGGTAAAACTAGATTTGAACATATCCACTCCTTGTAAGCTTCCTAAAAGAAAAATATGCAAACTGTTAATGATCATTAATAAAATCATACAAAAAACATTTTAAATCATGAGTAATAGAGTGTATCTGATCTACAATATTGAGCCAAAGGCAAGAATTTGTATATCAGATACAATCTGCAACATATGTTGCAAACTACTGTACTTATCAAACATCTAGGTTTGAGTTCTACTCAAGTTTTTAAGATCTGATGACTGAAAACTGAAAAAATGACTTTCATAAAAATATTTTAACAATTGTAAAAGACAAAATAAATCATTCATTTACTTAGAAAATTAATAGACATTTTAGAAATTATTCTATCATCATGTATGTTCTAGTTGGTTCTGTGGAACAAGAGTTAAAATCATAATAATAGTATATGTTTTAATTAGCTCCAAAATGTTTGTATCTAATTTAATACATTTTTTTTTAAATCATAAAATCATGAGTAAATTATTACTCAGAAAGTAACTTTGTTTTTAAAGCAACTTTTTTATTGTTTAATTGAACCTGAAGCCAAAAATGATTGTCTGTAAAATAATGAATAACATCGCTGAAAACATTCTGATATAAGTAAATAGCTTTATTTCTACCTATTATACTTTTATACTTATTATTCATAACTACCAATGTATTGCAAACTCATAATTGAAAAAAAGAGAACAAGCCAGTCTCACTATTCATTTCATGTTTCAATTATATCTTTATCTATTATTAATATAAAATGGCCTTAATAGCTTCTATAGATACAATCGTTACAAAGCAATAGATAGCATAAACCATTGAAAATCTCAGCACCAGCTTTCTTCTAGAAAGGTCTTAAGTGAGCATCTCAAGAGATCAAAGTCCAAGAAGTGATCTCAGACAGTATAGCTGCCTAGCAACCCATCATCCAGAGAACTACTTAACTGTGTTTTTGACAAAATATAAATCAATGCTTGTATAATGCCTTTGGGAAAGATTTAAATCTAGAAAAATGAAATGTTGATCCAAGGCTTCTTTAAGTAAGCTTCAATATAGATATTCTAATAACAATTGAAATAGGATAACAATACTTTAAGTATTTAGACAACCTAAATCTTAAAATCAAAGGATTTGGTGTCTGTACACATTGTTACAGAAAAAGGTTTTTTAATAATAATAAAATTAGTAGACCTTTAATCTTCTTTTCAATTTTATTTACAATACCATCCTTAATAAATGATTTGCTATATGCATTGTGTAAATTTTTCAAAGGAGTCATATCCCTTTAAAAACATTTGTCATGGCATTTTGAAGAATCTGATAAAAGCATTTTGACAATACATTATTAATATCACAAATGAAAAACACTCCTTTTTAAATAACAATAAATATTATTATTCAAGTTGTTTTTAGAAAAGTATATACTTAGTTCCTCATTGCTTCTAAAAACTAACAATTAATTTTTAAAATACATGTTCTTTTTATTTAATTCAGTTGAAATATTCTAAATGTCAAATGAAATGTCTAGTTTAGACTATATATCCTTTCTGGTATATTTACAAACAAGATGGACAATCAAATACCATCAAATACTTATTGCATTACACTAAAAATGTTAATAGATATGTTTTGAAAAATAATTCACATCTATTGTAAACCCCCAAAAATGGTTCTCTAAATTTTAGAGCTAAATGTTAATTAATTACTGCAAAAGACTGATTGGTTTTAAAAACTACATAAATGCCAAAGATGTATTTAATATAATTTATTACCTATTACTGCTAGGGTAACAGGTGTTGCTATGTAAACTGGTTTATTCATTAAGACTCTTAAAACCATACCATACAGAGATAAATAAATATTTCTGTTCCTTTTAAAATTAATTGAAAAAGTCTTACACTCTCTTGGTTGGGAAACATATATTTGAGTAATGCCCTTATTATTATATAGTTATATTAACTCATAATTATGTAGTTTACCAGTAATATTGAAGTTAAGCTTGAAATCTACTGATCTTTTCAAAACTTGAGATGGAAAATTGTTGAAAAATGTCTTTAATAAATTCTGACTTCTGTTTGCAGATGTAAACACATGTATATTGTTTATGTTGAAGGAGTTACATAAAGAGTGTTACTGTAAAAAATTTAAATTTCATGTCCAATATTCAAATTTAAGTCACCATACATAACCTTAAAATATTGTTCAAATCACTGTGAAGGTTGGAGTGTCAAAGTTTTAAACACTGCAGCATTATTTTCTTGACAATGATCTATTTTCATAGCCCAAATGTTAATAATAATGTTGATAAATATAATCGTAATAATAATATGATCATGATAACAATGTTAATAATTATTGTTTTTGTTGTTTTTATTATTATTATCATTATTATTATTTTATAGAATCTCAGTATATTTTATAATTAATCACTATTAATACTTATGCCCTATACTTAAAGCCTCAGAATTTGAAAAATAATAGTTACAAAAATTGCATTATTATTATCATTATTAATGATATTATTGTCATTATCATTATTATTTAATAATATAAATTACAAAAATTACGTTTTTATAAAATAAAGTTGAATATCCTGTCAAAATTAAAGTATTAAATTACTTCTAATATTAATATTTAACATTGTGTCTAGAAGGGTAGAGATATTCTCTTATAAAATAATATTCAAGTAAATATGGTAACTAGATAACTTGCTCAAAACTGTTTTGTATTGTTTTCTGTTCTGTTTAGAAAATATTTTGTGCCTATCAATGTGATTATTTTCTTTTTTCCACTCTTAACATTTAACGCAAAAATTAAGTTTTTGGCGAATAAAATGTGCTTTTTCTATTTTATTCTATTTAACTAAAAAAAATTACTCCCAAGAACCATTTTTAAAAAATATTGACATAATAGTGTTTTAATGAACCTTCTGTTCGCTCAAACAAGAATATATTATTTTTAAATCGATGTCAATCGGAACACCGTTTCTCTATTTCGAAAAAATATAAGTTCATTTTCAAATATTTCCCAAAGCAGAAATTTTATTTTTACATAGTATAACTGATAAAGATAAAATTAGGCTGTTGCCAAGGAGAATTCACAAAAAACAGATGTAATTAGGTTTAAGCTATGGCCAAATGGCCAACTGGATCTTATGTAAATCGATGGACATAGGGTCTTGTGTACGAAATGTTTACTTCGTATCTGTTACAATGCCTAAAAGAAGCGGTCAGAGATCGACAAAGAAATATTCTGGGCATGTTTACCAAGAGGCTGATCGGTATAGATCCGCATGAATAGTAAACAGCAAGACCTAAAATCCACATAAATTTCACGGGAGTAATGTTATTATTTTAATACCGCACCATTATAACATTAGCCATGATTTGACAAAGCAGAAATGTCTCAGTAAACGGTCATACAGGGTACTCGACTTCAGTCGTCGCTTAACTAAGTTTTTCCATTGACCTAAACAAATAAACTGAGCAACATCTTTATATTATGAGAAAACCACTTAATGAGGCAACTGTGGAGTCCAGTAATTATATGCACTTTAAAAGATTTTCCTCGAAGGTACCTTGTCAGTCCATTGCGGAAGACAGTGACTGTTTCCTCAGATAACACTCCTAATGTTGGACTAAGCATTTCAGGCTCTTCTTTTATCAGAGCATGTTTTGATTACGTGTTTGTACTATCTTTTTTTCTAACACATGTTTTTATTATGCTTCTTTATCTTGACAGTCCTAACATGTTAGATCATTCTTTTTGGCCGTAACAGCTGTTGCTGTCATTATTCTAAGTAATATGTTGAAGCAACATACAGAAGACTAAATTAAACTCTCCTCTCGCGATATGTCAAATGTGAAACAATTGCAATTTGGAATCCGAGGACTTTCTATCATTTTGAACGGTGTCTTGGTAGTCTAAATAACAGACATATTAACGGCCCTTGTACTTCTTTCTTAACCCCTTTGACTAAATCATCAATAATGAAAACAAAAGACAAAAGCAATGCCTAGTCCAAAAAGGTGAACGTCGATTAATGGACTCTTATCAAGACTAGGCGTTTGACAAAAAGGGGCAGAGGTGCCTCCAAATACCAACGAGAATGATTTTCTTTAGAGATCTTTCGACCGATGGCCACAAAAGTGTCCACATAACAACAATTCACTTAAATCCGGCGAGGGGCTATTTTGATTTCAATTAGTGACCTAAATGATGTTAATGTCAGCATTTGGAAAATACTAAAGTGGCCTATTTCTTCTGTACAGCAAATGGCTTTCGCCTTTACCGTATGGACAAGATAACGGTACATTATCAAATGTAATTCAATAAAGAATGACATTCTTTATTCCACAAACGAAAAACTGCTTCCTTAAGGCTTGCATTGGTGGAATTATCCATCAGTTTTATAGATAGAGAATCCCCCTAAGCGGCGCAAACTCGTGCCATTATCCGTCGAAGATGTGAGAAAGCCGCACAAAAGCGCCGCTCTGAAAAAGACGATCGCTTTATAAAGTGACTTCATATCGTTTTTTAAATAAAAGAATAACATTAGAGACAAAACAAAGGTTGTCATTTGCCAGGATTTCTTGGATCCAATATCCTTCCTTTATTCAAGTGAACAAAAACACGGTATCCTAGCTTGTAATTTCGTGTATGAAATAAAACACCACCCAAACATGATTGAAAAAAATGCCAATCCTTTGAAAATAAGGAATGCTATAAATGCCAAGAACGTTTCCAGTGCATTATCCTCTTGCAGTAAACTATCGCAATACTGTTCAAATGAATAGAGTTTTCCTAAAATTCTAAAATAATGACTTTGAAATTATTCAATAATCAATACTTGTTGGTAGTGTTTACAAAGGATAAATAACTATTAAGTCCAAGACCCATTCTTTCTTTATGTACACGGGTCGAAAATCAAACAGTTTGCGAAAGAAAAGTAAACTCGCTGAGCCGCTTTCGGCTTAAATCTTCTCCAGTTAAAGTGACTTAGTTTTAGATGTTCAAAATAGACCAGAGTGTCTATATATGTAAAACTGGAGAACAAGGATCACTGTCATGGAGCTTAGGTCTAAATGAACCCTTGAAAGAAAGACTCCGTTTGAATCGAATGGCAAGCTAGATTCCATAGAATATTATATATATATATATGTTGCCGCAGATTCAAAAAGATGATCGTCCCACCTGCCAGGACGAAATTGTCCCTAATTGTACAATGGACTGATCGAACTTGTCCACTGGATTTAATACTTTGAGAACCGGTAATCTGGAATGCTGATTTCATCTGTACAAATGACAAACTCTACGAGATGATTTTAACCTCTTCGAATGTCATCTCTAGGAGTTGTTTCGAATAAACAGCACCCTGATCTATCCCCGTCATATTTTACGAATTATTGGCTCTAGTATAAGTAAACAAGCTCTAGTGAGAACAAAAAACCGGAGTGTAGTCACTAAAAATGTTGAGCTTCGAGTCGAGACGAAGAGGGATTCCATCGTATGAAATGCCTCTGTCTGGCAAGCTCGCCATTCAGTAACAAACGAAACCACAACGTGAATGAAGCCGTCAATAGACAACTCTGGTTCTTACTACTGAAATATAATGTCACCGGTTAAGGTCTTATTAGATCTGTCGAAGGGCGGACATTATAGAGAATTATTATTTTTTGGAAAATCTCTTGATAGCATTACAAGGTTAGGAAATTTATGTCGAGCAGTAAGGAAGCCTCGGCTCAAATATATCCTCTTCGGTGTCGAGTTGCTTACGAAAAATGTACTGAACATGACGGGTTTATTCTATCTTCAGGCATAGAACTCGCGATCTAGCTCAATATAACACAAAAATCTTGTTGTTATACCTACCTTACAGTCCTCGCACTTCCATCGAACTGAGTATTTCACGTCGCAGTCAATGCGATCTATAATCCCTTGAAATTTGCTATTCCCTTGCGAAGCCGCACAGTCGGCGTTTACAATCCGTGACAATTTTCCTGAGCATTCAGTTGCATTTGCCGCATTCGCCAGAAATGCCAAATGCTCGTCAAAAGGTAGAGTATTACAAAAGTCTAAGTGTAGCCTCTCCAACAACGGTTTTTGCTCATTTTCGTGGCTTTTCAACTGACTCAAACAGCCACACAATTCATCTATCGTAGAATGCGGCCCATTTAGGTTACATTTGTCTTTAGTTCCCTCTTTCTTAGGGCTAATATTCAAACGCTTGGAGCAACTTAAAGAACAAGAACTCAGTACCATTCTATCGAAGAATATTAAACAAGCTAAAACGTAAGCGTAACCCCACAAATGCCAACCCAGAGCTTTTCTATGCCTCGAAGAAGCTCTATACGTCGACCCCAAGTGGCTATTCCATTTGAATAAAGTTCTCGCTCTGAGTGTAAGCGGCATAAGAAATCCACTTCATTGAGGGCAAACTTTCGGCCAAGTAAGCTTTAACGAAGATCACGAATAACATATGCAGCGTAAGCTACCGTAATGCTTAAGGAAGCCTTCCCACATCTAGTAGAGAGACCTTGTACTTGCCCCTTCTCTTGCTTGGTGAGTTCCTTCAAATTTTCAACTACATCCGCTGATGAAAGAAAGAGGAATACAAACGCATTTCTAAGGATTGACTGATTCACAATGTGTCTTAATTTGTGCTGTAAGTTTAAGGCTCAGAGATCGATTATAAAGAGAGAGACACTCCACCAAGAGAAAGCAATGTGACGCTTTCACAAATCTCAGCCAGTCTGCCAGCAACAAACGGAAGCGAACTATACCGGTAAGGTACTCCGATGCAAAGACTTGCTCGCCTACGACCCCCCTGAATGATCAAAATG
>OCZR010321913.1:0-19250 GCA_900234385.1 Anemonia viridis | reverse complement strand
TTGTTTTTAGGTGTTATCTGATTGGTCAGTTTTCCTCAAGTGGCCCCGGTTAGTATGTCCTTACTGTAAGTAAAATAAAGTGAGTAAAGCCAGTATTCAAAAATTCAACCAAAAATTTGAAAGTTTGTTATTTTTTCTGAAAATAACCTGGGGTCCAAAGGTGTTTCCATAGCAACATTATCAACACCTTCTGGTCTATGACTGACTTCTGGTCTATGACTGACTTCTGGTCTATGACTGACTTCTGGTCTATGACTGACTTCTGGTCTATGACTGACTTCTGGTCTATGACTGTCTTCTGGTCTATGACTGACTTCTGGTCTATGACTGACTACTGGTCTATGACTGACTTCTGGTCTTATGACTGACTTCTGGTCTATGACTGACTCTTGGTCTATCACTCTGGGCTAATTGTTAAAAAAATTATAGGATCTATTATGATTTGATTGCTTTACAGACTTATATGAACAATCAGTTTGTCAAGTACACTCCATCAATCAAGTACAAGAGGGCATTCCTAAAGCAGTTGATGAGGATCAGTGAGGAAGGAAACTATGAACTTGCAGATGAGCTTTATGAATGTTATACTCAAGTTATCAGCAAAGTGGATGATGATCAGAGTCCTTGCTACAAGACCTATATTCTTGTGAGTAATATTTCAAAACAATTAAAATTTAATGGCTGTCCAAACCAAATTTGCTTAATTGGTGTTTCACATATTGCTTCAATTACCAGCAAATTCATTTGGTTTCTCAGTACCCTAAATAACATGATTTCATTACATTAATTTATAATCCTAAGATTGATTTAAATTGATTTTAATATCTTCTAAAGCCATCTGGTACTGGTATTATCATAGAAGAATCCCAAAACATTATTTCTCAGGGAACAACTGGCCTTAGCACTTGGAAGGTATTTATTTATCTAATGAATATATAATTATGTTAATGTATGTTAGGGAAGCAAGGGTGGCACAGTGCTGAGACTAGACCTAGCCAGACCTGGACCTGCTTTGAGTCCATCTTTAACAGGGAAGGGGGTGCAAGGGGAGTAGACTAAATGAAACAATATAATTTCAGAAACAGAAAGCTATAACTAAAGGTGGCTAACTAAATAGCAAGGAGTAAATAAATAAATTTAACTTAGTAATTTAAATTGCACTTCTTCGAATGAAATTTTCCCCAAACGTCATGTAACTTTAGCCACTTGCCTAGAGTTTTAAGTGTCTGACATGTCATTTCAAAAGATTTAAGGTTGAATAATGCACAGAACTGCTGCTAATCAAAAACACTGACATCATATCATTGCTATTAATGGTAACTATGATGCCATTGAAGTGCACTTTGCACATCACAAGTTGATAGGTGCACTTGTATGCAAGAACTGCAGCTGTTCAAAGTCAAGGGCTGTTGTATACAAGAAAATTGTGAGCAGCTCCCTTAAGTAATGAATTTTTTCCCTTTACACAGGCAGCTCTTTACATGCTGGAGTGGGTCTTGGAAAACAGCAAAGTGTTTGAAAATAGGTTGGTGAAAATAGTATTGAGAAGGTTTTAGTGTCACAAGTACAGTGTAGTGTTGTGAAAGGTAATCCTGTACTTTACAACCAGCCAACATTTGTCATTCCTTTCCATACATCAATTAAAGTTATTAGACATCTTAGCTTTACTAGGAAGTTGAACAATCACTATGAATAATCATTATTCATTTGGTGAATTTTTAAGTACAGGATTACCAAGTGGTCATTAGTAACATGATTTCATAAAATAATAGGCTTCATTGACACAATAAAAAAACAAGAAAACAAAATCTAAAAGTTGGTGAAGAATTTGTTGCTTGCTGCATGTCACTTAAATTGAATTGTATTACATTGATTTCATATGTCAAATTACTTAGTCAGGACAAAAGAAAACCTGCAAGGAAAACCTGTAGATTAATTTTATGACAATCCCATATGCTTGTGATCGTGACCTTTTGTTTGTCATCCTCTTAAAATAGCTGTATACATGACTCTGACTAGATGTTTATCACTATGATTTTTACTTTGAACATCATCAGGAATGTTGTTGAGCTGGGCTGTGGTCTGGGTCTATTAGGACTGTCCATCTGCGTAAGCTGTAGCCCTCAGCATTATGTCTTTACTGACTGTCATGAAACAGTGCTCATGAAACTGAACAAAAACTTTTACATAAATGGCTATCAAATGAATGCAGATTCAAATTGTCATTGTGGAGAGGAAGAGAGCAAGTGCCCTTGTGTTAGTAGGAGTAAAACATTATTTGGAAGCTACTGGTCTATTGAACTTGACAAAGAAGAGCATTTTGGAGAAGAGTTGCAAATTTCTGACAGGATGGAACAAGGAACACTTTGTAATACTTGTCAAGAAGGCAACAAATATAATATTGGACTCATGAGTATGAGACTCCATCCACCATCGGCAAAAGCTGTTGACAGCAACTGTATTGGAAAAGTAGAGGTAAAAGAAAGTTCAAATCATCATAGGAAAGAAAGAAGAGACAGAGATAAGGCTGATGTGGCATCCATGATGTTAAACTGGGAAGATGTGAGTCTAGATGATTTGGAAGGATTATCATGTGGAGTTATTGTGGCTACTGGTAAGTCTAAAGGTACATTATAAAATAACTAAGATATAACACACGCTCTGATTGGCCAAAACTGATCACCCGCACGTGCATTATGAGAGCACACAGCATGCGTGTTTGCATGTTGCATGTTTGTATTTTATAAAAGAAATAGATAACTTGCTTGCTGTGCTGTATTCAGTAATAAAGCACTTGGGGATTGGCAGAAACACTCGAGAAGTGTTGAGAAGCACTAGTGCTTCTCCTAACACTTCTCTCGTGTTCTGCCAATCCCCACTTGCTTTATAACTGCACACAGTGCGCCCGTTTTCTATTTCTTCAATAATGCACAGAAGGCAAGAAAATCATGGATGTTGTTACTGTAAAGTGTTGTTGTCCAGATTATGCCCTTTAACTTACCAACTAAAATGCATGAATCGTCCAATTACAGGGCTTTGCTAAGATTACAGTGGCTTTATGGTTGCAAGACAGTACAGCCTACCGGTACTGTAAAGGCATTTGCTGTCTCATTTGCTACTCATACCTGGTCTTTCGGCATGTTCCAAAAGCTATAAATTAATTGTTTCTTGGTTAGGGTTTTTTGTATTGCAGGGTATTCTTTAGCTTCTGGTCCATTGTTTTAAGCTTTTGTTTCACTATAATTGAATTACACAATTTGTGCAGTGGTACCTGCAGAAGGAACCCTCATACTTAAAGCCACTACTCTAAAGTCATAATATTATTAATTATAATGCCTTGTTGTGCAAACAGTATGAGTGTCTCATAATATGAGTAACATCACTCTGTGACTTACTAGATAGACAGTACAACTCAACAAATGTTGCACCATTTAGCCTGATTTTGTTGTTCTTGGGCCATTACAAAATGAAGGGCTAAGTATTCAGGACATCACCCAAATGCCCATGAACATCTTTATGCCTTTGATTGATTCAGAGATACTGACACTTTGGTGTCACAGAATAGCTAAATATATATTGTTTAATTTTTTTTACTTAATAGATGTGATATATGATGTAGAGTTGATCAAATTCTTTGTACCAGTTGTATTCAAACTTTTAAGGTAAGGAAAAATAATAGTTAAATATACCTAATGTATAGTTATTTCTTAATATCCATGCTCTGTATCCCATTAGATCCCACATTCAATCCTCCTTTTATACAAAATTGATAATTTAAGGCCAAACAAAAAAATAAGTGTGTTTCCTGTTGCATGAGAAAATATTTGGGGTCAGAAGACCTGTCAGATTATATAATTATTTATTTTGTATTTTTTTGTTCATATTTTCAGTGGAATGAGCCACATGGGAACCCTGTGGTATATTCAGGCGTTAAAAAAAAGGGTCGGCAAAAATCGACATGAAAATTAGGGATGGTGGCACAACTGGAAACACACATATTTTTTTGTTTGGCCTATTGATAAATAATTTATTGGTGGATTCTGATAATCACCCTGAACATACTTATATATTGACTTGGCTAAAAAATATTGGCTGCTCAATGGTTAGGTATATAATGACTGTCCAAATCAGACAGACTAACCTCAACAAGAGATGCTGGTTAACAGCTAGACTCCTCTTAGACTGAAGTGTTTGGCTGGACAAATACAATCTATTGACTGGCCATTATTCTGTAACAGTTGTGCTTTTGGATCTCAGGTGCCCCTACTACAACTTGTTTAAATTAATTAAATCAATATTTAGTTAATAAAACACCTTGTTTTCCCCAGTTGTCATGGTGATGGTGTTCATAAACCAGTAGCTTTTGTAGCTTCAACTGTTCGCAGTCCAGAAACATTCGAATACTTCCTTCAAGAACTTGGTTAGTATGTTATTTTTGTCAAACTTGGTTTTTATTATTGGAGCAAGATAAAAAATTGTGTGATTTGCATATATCATTATGGCTCTTTTGTGCAATAAATTATAATTTATTAATTTTTACTCCGACGAAGGACTAGCGTCCGAAACGTCAGTAAGTATTCTCTTTCTTTACGGTGTAAAAATTACCTATTCATCACTATTATAATTTATTATAGATCGTTATTTGGTAACTGCTCTCCGCATGAGGAGAGTGCTAATAGCACTGTCTAGATCTGAACCCTTCCTGTTTTGATCTATATTCTTAGTGTTGTTCCAAAACTACAAACATTCTGTTGTCACTGGTGTTTCGAGTTTCAGTTACTGCATAATAACTTGGTCTAAGTGTTCCTTTGAGAAGGATTTCTTTACAGTACATACCAGGGTTCTCAGTGTAACTTGACAATGAGATTTGACCCACATAATATTACTGGTATGCCTTAAGAATTATTATTATTGCTTTGCATACATGTAAGACTTGGATAGATTTAAACTCTGTGACTGTTCTTTCCTTGATTATTATTTCTTTCATTTATACTGACTAAAAAATATATAGTCTGACACATACAAAGGATCCCACTTAAAGTGGATTTTATATTTTCCGTTTTTGGCATTTTTTGGTGATTTTTTTTGATTGATCATTAATGTCGAGACTTTTTGACTTGTCTGCTACTGTATTTTTACAGTTTGTTCGAATAATTACGTAAATCAAGAAACCGACATTTTACAAATCAAAGACATTGAAAACCCCGAGAATCTTATACCAAAAACAAATTAAAAGTGTTTCAAATAGAACAATTTTTGTGAAAAATGATGTAGATGATGATGCAAACTCATGTTCAATCCTTTTTTTCCCGGAAAATTTATTTTGAGATGCTTAAAAATAGTGATAAAATTGTGAAAGCTTCACTGCGCATGCGCAGATCTGCGATTTTACAAAATCTCTATAATTTTCTTCCGTTTTGATCGCATGTGAAACATTTTTGTACCAACATGTTACAGATGATAGTCTGCATAGTCGTAAGGATGGAATTTGAAGATCGTATCAAAATAGAGAAAATAGATGTTTTTCATTAAAATGAAGGACAAAAAGTTTGGTAAAAAAATTATTTTTCAATAAAATGGAAAATCCATCCTTACCTTTATGTGCCTTATGATTTAAGTTCAAAATATGCAAGAATTATCTAAATTACTAATTAAAAGCTCCTGCAAAAATTATAGGATTTTTCTATTTCAATGACGTAATGATGACGTCAGACAATGACGTCATCAACTCTAAACCACCTTGCCATGACTTTCATTTGCCCAAAATCTCTTTTCCTAAATTTCATTTTTCGAAGTTTGCTGAACTAGTTCATTTTCTTTAGCAACGGTCTTGAGAAATGTCAAACCCCCCTTAAAAGTCCCAAATACCATTACATTACCATTGTAATAATATTGATATTTATTTCTGCACTCAGCTGCTTATCATATCAAGTGGACAGTGCTTGACAGGCCATCCACAAAGCTGTTCTTTTATGATGATAACAGTGATATTAGACTGATGAAAATAGAAATTTGATGCCCATTCAGCTTAACAGTCTAGAGAGATTAAAGAATCAAGGTGAGCTTTGAGATATCAAACTTCAAATTATGGGAAAATTCTAAGAGAGATGCTATATTATATCAAAAATCCTTACATTCAAGTAGAGTGAAGGTAGGAAATTAATGCAGGCCTGTTACCAGGCAAACCTCCACTCCTCTCTCCATCATTTTAACTCATAAATGTGTGAAGCATAGATCAAAGTTATTGTAGTAAATAGGTTGGTCTGAAAATGCAAATATGTCACTTGTATACTGTTTAAAGTGCATATTAGCCCAGCCTACAGGATGGCTTCACAATTTGAAAGCCCTTTCAAAAGAAATAAGAACTGCAGTATTTACTGTTCTTATCTTTTTGCTGGTTGCCGGGATATTCGATAAAGTTTAATTACGAAGTGATGATGTCATTTAATTAAAGACCAAGTCAATCATCAAAGGGAGAAAATCTGTGTGAATTAGTCTAAAGTAGCTAAAACTTATGTTAGTCATGGACCAGAGTAAAACAGTCAGTAAAGCATGCTTGATGATGTTGCCATCGAAATTATGCCCTAGGACCAAAACAAATTATGAAATTTCAATATTTTTCAAATCATGAACTCATCCTGTAGGGCATATATGCACTTAATTGAGCAAACAGGAGTGTGATTTTCATATCTTAAAGCATTAGGCATAGCTTAGTGGTTTTAGATCTGATAAAATAATTATTATTTGTGAGTTAAAGCATGTGGGTCACATGGACTTTCATACATGATAATAGAAGTTAAGTTTGTAAGTTTGAAGTCTGTAACTGTCATGTGCAGAAGTTTTTATGTCACTCTTGTGTAGTCAGTCCGAAAAGTCTCCCAAATGTTGAAGATTGCATACCAATCCCAAGACAGGGGTGCAAATAAAGTAGATTTTGTGGGTCATCAGTGATTGATGTGAGACTGTCCTTGATGAGGCTCTACACGTCTTCGTCATTCTAAACATGCACCTTAGTTTAAAGATTTTTCAATTAATAAAGTTGTCCAGGCACATTAATAGCAATAATTATTCTTAGTTTAAAGATAAAATAATATCTACAGAGGATGAGAACTGTACATAATATTAAAAGATACTCAACCTCACTTTTGATAATTTCTTTAATGAAAGCATGCTTTCTAATGAAGAGGAGATGAGTTTGTCCGACATAAAGGTCCCTGTACAATCAGTTTTAACTAGCACTTACAACCATGAAATAAGAAATACAAAATGCTTTTCCAAAGTCCTGCAGGCAGTGATTTATAAGAAATTAAAAGTAAGCTAAAAGTGAGAGCCACATGGAAGAATAGTCAAAAAATCAGACTAATGTATTATAATTTATCTTAACTTTATTTTAATAAAATTTATTCAAAGAGCTACTTAAATTTATTGAACTAATGGCCCTATGAATACATTTAAATACAGTCATGTAATATAATTTTAAAAACATTAATTAAATTTAATTTATAATTAATCTTTTGTATTCAACATTATATGTTTGAGGCTAAAGAAAAGATCAACTCCATATTGATATATTGAAAAAAAACCAGAAAACATATGCTGTGGACAGACAACTGATAATGGTTTCCAGGGGATTGGGAGAAAACAAGAGAAGTGTTACCTAGCTAGGAGATGCTTCTTTCTCAACTCTTCTTGAGTGTTCTGCCAATTCCCAAGTGATTTTTACAGCTGCTGTACAAGCACAGCAAGTAACTATTATTATTTCTTTTATAAAATATGAAATACATGTATATTACCCATTTGTCTTTGGATAAGGAATGACACAGTGTACATGCATACATGTTCTAATAAAGCTCTAACTCCCAACTAAACAGAATGTAACACTAATAATCATGGTCATTCTTAACGTGTAATGATAATATATACCAGTAATGACTAGTCATTTTTTGACTTCATACTTTCTGCATGCAGACTTACCAACATATGTTATGTGCAGTTACTCCAATATCAACTTGAAACTATTATTTAGTCACTGAATGGAACTCTGTTACTAATAAAAATGGACTATTCAAGGAAAACCGTTTTGAGCCTCCTTAATAAAAACATTCTTAAAACCATAATGGGATACCTGTGGACTGGATGGGAAGATTTTATGAAGAAAACAATGTAATTTTTATTTAAGTTCTAGTTTGTTCCAATATTATGCTGATAATAATAATTATAATAATAATTCATCAATACAATTAATCAAATAATATAAAGCTTTGATTCTAATTTTTTGTTTTGAGCTCAGAAGATAATAGTCAAGACTTCTTTACCTTGGTATGCAAATTGCCCATTTTAAACCATGTGATGATGACCAGGGTCTCTGGAGAATTCTTTCTTTTAATTATCTTTCTGAAATTTATTTCTTCATTTTGAAAGAAAGAATTCTCCACCATCATCAATATCACATGGTTTGAAATGGGCAATTTGGATATGAAGGTAAAGAGGTCTATTGATAGTTTAATGAATAAATTAGTCTTGTTTTTGATCAGTCATATCTATTCAAGGGCTAGACATTTCGCCTCCAGCTTGACTGAGTTTTATTGAGCTAAAAGAGACCTTTCCCAAATTTGCTCATGAGTGTACTTTCTGTTTTCATTCTATTTTCAATATTTGGGTTTTTAAAATATCACAGGAGAGGAACATGAGGATAACAAATCCTTTTGATCTCACTCCAAAACCAATGACCATACACAATATATGACTGTGCACAAACAATGGTTGAGGTTGGACTAGACTCTCATGATCACTCAAAGCAAATTGTGGAAAGGTCTATAATATTATATAATTGCTTAAAATGTCAAGTTTATTGATAGGAAGTACATAGTTTACAGATGCTAACTGATCACACATTTCACAATCAATTTAGCGTGATAGAATGGTACTGACTGACAGCAATAATGTGTTATTACATGCTATAGTACTTCAATGGCTTCCCATTGTTTTCATTTCCAATTTCCATTCATGTTCCATTTGAGAGAGTAAATAAATGATAAAACTAAAGTTCAACTAAGAATTAATATCCATTTTTACTGCTGACAGTGTACCTTGATTACGGACTCATTTACTCAGGGTTACGGTAATTATTAACCTCATTTAAGGACGTTCATGGGCATTGTTGGTGCGCATGCTTTCTACGCATGAAATTTATGGGCACATGCTCATCTTGTTGATGTCATTTGAATGTTTTGATGGGCAAAACTTTAAGAAGTTTTAATCTCAAAATGGGTAAACTTCCACGCAATATATGATATATGATGAAGAAACTAGGTTGGTGACCCCCACTTTTTATTTGCTCATTTTACTTCTAATATAATGATTTAATTTCATTGAGCAAAAATTTATATATAATCTAACAGGGCATCTTTTACCCATGAACGTCCTTAAGCATCAAAATTAATATTCACAAATAAACCAAAAGCAAAGTAAAAAGTGCTCAACTTAAACGCACAAATTCAACAGATTTATATATAAATATTCTAATTATTGAGCAAAATCCATAGAGCAAAAGACTTAGCAACAGAGGATTTGAAACTGGATTAGGCCAAACAAAACATTTGATAAATAAATGAGTTTACTGGGAACCCTGTGGTGCATTTGGGAATGAAAAAATATTAGGACACACTTTTTTGTTTGGCCTCATTCTTCACTCAGTCAAGAATAAATTTGCTTCATGAACATATACATGTATTATGTACAATCTTTAAGAAAGTTTTAATTTAGTATTCTAAGTTTCTCACATAAAATGCTACGCACATAAAACTACTAACATTGACATATACATTACTTAGTTTTCTGAAAACTGCTTCTCCACCTCACTGTTCATGATCTTGATTGGTATGTCTTCCATGTTGGGAAGGACAAACATGTTCTAGAAGGGAAAAAGATATATCCATCACCTATTATTTCAATATTGTGTGATGTTTTATTGTTTTATTTTATCAATATGGTAATGCGATTGCATTAAAGCTGTGTGGTTTTTCTTCCATGGTTCGGTGCTCTCGCTTTATCATTTTGTTTTACTTTGTTTTACAGCTATAATTATGTGTTATATAATATAAATTTATTTTATTTTATTTAATTATAGTTGTAAAGCATTGAGAAATAAATTAGGATTATTAATGTTATTACTATTAAAAACCAAACAGGCCTGTGCTGGGATGGACCATTACATTTTTGTGGGGTGGTTGGGCAATTTATGGTGTACAGGAATTTTTTACCCTTCATTTCTGTGCAGGATTTTTTTGAGCTTGCATGAATATTTTTTCAGCATTTTTTTTTCTTTCTTTTAAAGGTTTATTAATATGTGCAACAAAATTGTTGTTGCGTTGCAAGTTGCAGAGTGAATGCACAAAATAGAAGCTCTTTCTACCCTCTGCAAAAAAAGAAAATTGGTTGCGCGCAGGGTGGTAATACGAGCAACATTCACTCTACAACTTCCATCACAACAATTTTGTGCGACCATTTGCATGATTTTGTTACTCATATTACTGCACTTTAAGTCATGCTTATTTTTGGGGGTTTTTGCCCACCCCCCTCAAAAATGTAATGTTCCATCCCTAAAACCCTAAAAACAAAGGCTGGTCTGGCTGCAGGATATGAATTCAAAAATCCTGGCCTTTTTTCAATTTCCTGAATGACAGTCCAAAAAAGGCCATGTCACATATAACCCCTGTGCAACCCTGATTGTACAACCTCTCCAGTGGCAAATCAGGAGGAGATTATACAGTCAGTTCAAACAAGTACAGCTGGTAAATGAGTGCTAATGTGCCCTCCTGTTGTCCAAATATTTATCATGATACAGTAAATAGCACCATCCATCACTGCTACAAGTATTCTCCTAAAGACTATTAAGACTATTATGCCAGAGGGATGGCACAGAATAAGAGGGGAAAAGGGCAAGCTATGGGTTGTAACTTTACCTTGAATTCCTGCTTCAGCTTTCTCTCTATCCAGTCAGTAACATGAGTAAGTTTCACCTGTCGAGCACCAAGTTTTGGTCGTGCGGTAACAAATAACATGGGGTTACCACGGAAACCATACCTAGGACAGACAGAAAATACCCAGTATTGCTATAACACGTTTTACACTTGTATGACTAAAGGCAGGATTACACAGAGCAGTTTGTTTCTCTGCAACTTGTACTAGGAATAGGCTTGCAGTGCTGTTGCTACTTGTGTGGCAAACCCTTGGAGAGACAAGATGGAGAGGATAAATGTACCTATGTAGTCTAATCGGGTTTATTGTCTTGCTGCGGGCAGAAGGGTTGCCGAGTAATCGATCCTATGATCAACCATTATGTAAAACTAAGAGGTTCTCAGAGTTTCGTTGTAACTGTAAAGTATTTAAATTATTTATCTAAGAATTAGTACACTGACCTGTAATTCTGTTATAAAGACTCCAAATGGTTAGAATAAACATATCTATCTATCTATCTATCTATCGATCTATCTATCTATAAGGCCTATCATCTACAAGTAAATACAGAAGGATAATCTCTAATTTTTTAGGGCCAAATGCAGGACCGTAAAATTTGATTAATCATAGCCCACTTTTCTTAGTTGCCATTAATTTGTTTCCTATTTGAACACTGTTGATTATAAGGCTGCTGATCAGTTGGATTGGTTTGTAACAAACTCAGCATTTTTATACTGACTCATTGTGTGTTTGGCTGTGGGTTCCCTGGTTTTATCTCCCTCAACAAACATCAACTGCTGCAGTGGAAAAAGAACCACTCTGTGGGATCCACTGTTAATTCTCATTCTCATTTATTTTACATCTTGTTATTATTGATTATCATCACTTAAGTTTCTCTTACTCACCATAGTCTGTTTGTTGGTGGTGGAGGGATATTCAGAGTCAAAGTTCCTTTCACTGACTGCACCTCCACAGACAGGATAATAGGTAAGTTGGAGAACTTTTCTGCTGCAGTCTTAACAATCTTGGTTTCAGCAGCCTTTTTGACCCATTTGGATTTAGCAAGTCTCTCTAATACTCCAATCAACTTTTTTCTTGTTCCTGCTGGTCGGCTGAATCGTTGTCTTACAGGGCTACTGACATGAGGAATGTCAGGTGTTCTGTTTGTTTTTGGGGTTGATGGGGGAGAAAGACAAGATGATTTTTCTGAATCTTCACCTGAACTTTGCTTCTGTACAGGGCTGCTTCTCTCAGAGTTTGTAACACTTTCTGCATTTGACAATGATTCTTGTGAAAGATTCAGTTGTGGTGCAACTTCATTCACATCCAACAAATGCATTTCTTCTTCTTCTGCTGCTATTTGCTTCTCCAGGAATCCTTCTAGGGACTTCAATTGCATGAGTGCTTCTTTAGCCAATGCCCTCTCTGATACTGCTTTTGTTGACTCACTTCCAGAACTGTTTGGTCTACTTTCATTTTGCTTACTTGTTAGTTCCTCCAAGTCAGACTCAGGAGACTCAAAATCAGAATCACTCTCTGGTGGGCTCTCTGATGTGAGAGATCCATCATCATCATCTTCTTCATCATTATCATGATTGCCAATATCTCTACTGGGCTCATTTTGATCTTTAAGACTTTCTTCCTTCTCCATCATTTCATACTTCTTTGACAGCTCTGCCATATCTAAATCTCCAGTGATGTCCCTGTTTTCTTTGCCAAGGTTCAAGAAGTGTGACAAGTAGCCATCAATGTTGAGGTGTGTCTCAAGAGTAAATACTACTCCTCCACTGTAGGTCACATCAAAGTCAACCCAGGTGCCCTGCTCATCTAAAACTGGAAGTGATACTTTGTTGATAAGTGGGAAAGTGTGCCCAAGACTTAGATCTGTTATGTGAATGTCACGGATAAACTGTGGCTTGTGTAGCTTACTAAGTTTATTTTGAAAACGCTGTTTGATCTTATCTGCCCAGTAACGATCCTGCCAAACATCCCAGAAGACCCTACCAAACAGCATGTTGACCCATGAAAGTTGTACTTCTGGTGACTCCTGCATGTCAATGTCGGGATTGGGTAGTAGTTTAGCCATGTAGTGTGGGTAACTACATGATGATGGGCGTAGTAAGTTATCAATGTCTGAAACTGAAACATTCTTTTTGGGGTTTAAAATCCTTTCAAAATGTTGATACCATTCCTCTTTCTGGCGTCCAGTCTTGGCAAATAGGTACAACACATGAACTTCATCTAAGGAACTTTGAGCTTTAACCTTTTGTTTACTGGAGTCCTCTTCAGAAAGCTCTTTCATTTCCTCTTGCTCTTCTCCAGGTCGCCCTAAGGCTAAACACAAAGGATACTTCTTGCTCCATATTCGTTTTGGTGAAAGAGTTGGTGGAGTTAAAGAAATATTACTTGCTGTAAGGTCAAAGTGATCATGACGAACGAATGGCAGTTTGGTGTTCTCATCAACTGTCTTGATGTCAATCTTCATTGTGCTGCTATCGAGTTTAGGTAGTGACAAGGTGAGATTGTTATCTTTCAGTCGCGCATAAACTAGTGTTGTTTCACTGACACTGTTTGGATCATAATCATATGCTTTTAACATCCATCCCTTGAAAAAAAAAGAGAAACGACACAATTAAAATACATACTGTACATGAAAACAAACAAGAACAACACTAAACAAAATAATAGTCAAGCAGCCAAGTAAATTGAAAGAATCCAATGCATGAAGCAGAGCATATTTTAAAGTAGGGGGAATTAGCATGCAAATTAAAGGAAAATGTTGTGTATGTTGGCAACAGACTGAATTGGCTTGGGCGTAATGTTTTCCCAATTCATCTCCCAGGGGATCATTTATTATGTTTAATGATTATGCACATGAATATGGATACACCTCAATCAAAGAATCTTTGTCTCATGGGAACTGAATTGGGAAAACATTAGGCCCAAGCTGATTCACTGTCTATTGGGAGGGTTAAAACTCCAAAATGCAAAAGTGGTGAGGTTGAAATTCCCCTGGCTCTGTTGTCCCTATCAATGACATTGCTTCTGGTTATATATCTGAGCTACTAGGTAACTGATTACAAGCTGTCTAGATGTAATATATCAAACACGGCAAAAAGTGTTTCATCCCAGTATCTAAACACAGGGAAGTGGGTTAAAAAGGAGACTAAACGTAAATTCCAAATAGAATTTAGATTGAAGTTGATTTTTATGGTTACCGGTATGGGTTTTACAACAGGTTGCCCTCATAAAGTCCCATACATTGGCCACTCATTGTATATTATGTACTACATAACTTATTATTATTCAAGCAGACATCGACAATATTTCCCTGGAAACAATCAACCTTGGCATTCCATACCGTTTGCTAAATTTTGGCTGCTGTATCACAGCATGGGACAATCACAAAGAGCAAGGCTCCAAACTAGGTGAAAGCCCAAAGATCGAATTGGATTTTAGAAGTTGATTTTTGTGGAGGGAAGGAAAACCAGAGAACCCGGAGAAAAACCCTTGAAGCACCACAGGAGAGAACCAACAACAACTCTACCCACATACAACACCGAGCCAAGTGGGGCTCGAACTCGGGTTGCATTGGTGAGAGGTGAGCGATCTATCTGCTAACATTACATTAATGTTAGGCTACTTCAGTGTTACTTAGTGACATTTTAAGTTAATGACTTGTGTTGTGAAAGAACTTCAGAGGTATTTTAAAACAATAGCAAGTTTACAATCTAAATTGTGATTTTATCACAGCCAAAATAATGTGTAGAAGGATCTCTTTGGTTAATGAAATCTCTTTTATTCCACTGTACTTGTGAAAAAGTACTATATGTTTATTACATAGCACCTGCTGGCTTTTATAAAATGGTTACACTATAATGATTACATGCTGGTCTATTTTCCTAAAGGCACACTAATCATTCATGAAAGAGCTTGAAATATTATCCTGTCAAGTAACATCATTTTCTAGCACAATACAACCATGTGTTCCTCAAGACAAGTAAAATAAGAATAAAAAAATCAAATCCTTAGTAAAACTCCTTGCTGCAATTCCCAAGGTAGTTAAATTTAAGAAGGAAAGATAACAAAATTCATAATAAAATATTTTCTTGATGGAGTAAATTTTTGTCTAAGATGAACTGCATTAGGAATATGATGTAAGGAACCATTATATTAATATTATCACTTGTTGGTTGAGATTTTACCACTGATATTGAAATTGGTCAAAACACATGTTAGGAAAACTGATGTGTCTGCGTTTAAATTTTAATACCACAGGCTCGTTTGCATTCTTTATCGAAGTTTATGTTTGACAGTTTAGATCTATAACTAATTGAAATCCCTGGTAGTAATTGCATACGAAAAATAGATTCTATCCAATGACTAGAAATCCATCTGGGACAAACGAGGTGACTGGTAATTTTATAATCTTTGATCATCTGTTCGATTACTTTCAGCGATCGACAGATGGCAAGACAGATGGGCCTCTGTGCGCTACGTTGAGCCTAGCGTGAAGTGACCGGCCAAGATCTTTAACAAGAAAATCATTTAAGTGCTGCATACTCAAGCATTTATTTTCATTCCAAACATTAAAGGGAAACTTTCTTGTAATCGACAACCGTCACGTCAACGCTGGTTAATTTGGCGCGAAAAATTAAAGCATCTTAACATTTCGAAAAACATTCTAAAATTATTAAAATGCCGTTTTAGCTGATATCTTAGAAACCAATTTGAATACGGCTTACTTAGAAATAAATTGTTTACAATGATCTCGAGTTTTGTATTCACGTATTTATTTTGATTTTGACGGCGGCCTAAAGTACCAGACAAGTAGTGTGTGTTGGAGAGTGAAACCGAAGTGTTTCATTTACTTGTAAACAACAAACCATTACTAAACCCCAAGGTCTGATCTTACCTTCATTCCTCGAGGACGCAGAAGTAATCCTGGGTCTACAGATGTGTATGTTGGCTTTGGTTCCAGAGCAACACGCTTGTTGTATTCGGCAAGTTCACGATGAAATCGTTCATCAAAAGAGTCCTCGGGGCACACCACCATCAGGATCAAACATCCAACTAAGTAAGAAAGAACTGATCCGGCTATCATTCCATTTACGAATACTGGAGGGTTAGAAATGAAATAAATATAGAATAAGAGGACGCAAAATAAAAGGAAAGAACAAGATGGTTCATGGATAGGTCTTGGGACGCTAGACGGATTTACAGAATCTTTCAGTTGTGCATTCACTGCTACTTCTTCGTAAGGTAGTGAGTCTACTCCAGACAACTCTGGCATAGCATCTTGAAAATCTTCCATTTCCTCGTTTTCTTTTTCACTTTCTTCGTTATTATCCTCAGTGGCAGCAGCAGCAAGGAGTGATGATAGTGATATGGCAGACGATGTGGCAGCCAATTTCTCTCCGACATGTTCATTGTTCGCTTGACGGTAGAGACGACGGAATGGCGAAGGCGAGCGAGGACGATTTCCTTCCTTTTGATCACTGCTTCCTCTTTCCGTACTACTCAAACTTAAATGAGTTTTGGACGGCTGAGATCCTGAGTCTGCTTGGTCTTTGTTCTCGTTTGTAGTGATCGGGTCATTTTTTGGCCCTTGGTCACGACGTATAAATCTCATTCCTGTGGAATGACCACTCGTAGCTCCAGACCCAATTATCGAGTTCCCTGGCCACGTTTTCTGTTTTACGATAGTTCGTTTATCACCGTTTTCCAATCCCTTCTCAACGCCATTAAGACTTTCCGTACTCAACGCCAAAAGTGATAGTGGGCATGAGCTAGAATTTGTGATATTAGTTTTTTGTTTTGGTGGCTCACAATTGCGGTCTTCCGTCACTCTTGTATTTTGGTCGATTTCGTCCGTGCCGTCTTCGGGTTCATTTTTTTGCTCGGTTACAGTGTTTTCCTCTTTCCGCACAATATATATCTCCTCCTCAGAGTCTGAGTCCTTGGTAGCAGCAGTCGTAGGGTTATATCGAATAGAAAGAGAAGCAAGCGCGGATCTTAATCGACCTGGAGTGTTCACAGCTTTGGTGTTCTTCACTGAAGAGTGTCCTTTGGATAATGGTGGCCGGGGAGGCGGCTTTTTGCCACTCATCTCGCCTTCTGAATTCACAACCAAGATGATTTGCTAATAATCAAGCCCCAACCAACCATGTATCGATAAGAATTAACTATGACTGCGATAATTTGCCGATTTACGTACATGTGCAATGTGCGAACACACGCTCTCCTTCGATTTGTTTTGCTTGTGAGTCTGCAATCAGCGGAATCTCGTGAATACCGGAAGTATTTTTTTCAAGCAACCGGATATCGATACTCCATGACGTCATTCTTCTATTCTAGCCCAGTCTTCTCTCCTAAAGAAACTATTTTCGAATGAGTTGGTTTTTTCTCTCAAGATCGATCTTCTTTATGATCGTTTTTTAAAGTTCTCACAATGTGGAGGTTCCTCAATAGGATTCTGTTTCTGATTATTCTTGGGCTTTTGTATTTATCAAAGCCGTCAAATTCAGATCAAGAGGTAATTTTCAGTTTCAAAAATCAAAGCGTTTTAAAGTCGATCATCTGTGACTTGTATTGAATCTGGGAAGCCTTTTTAGTGTTCTCGAAATGGTATTTATAATCGTGTTTTTATTTTCTTTCGTTAGCCTAACACTTTGAGTGTACCAGAATCCTTTCTTTTCGTATCTACCTTGGATGGAACGATGTATGCTGTTCGGAAAACCACAGGAGAAGTTCGATGGTCTATAAAAGAAGGTAAATACCCTCAATAATATTCTACCATCATTTTGATCAACGCTTTTTTTCGGGCATTTACTCGCACAAACGCGATCTAACAGGTATACAGACCCTATCCACCTAATTTTTGGTTTAAATCTCGTGTGAATACAAACTAGGAACTCTTCTATTGTTACAATTATTATTTTTGATACTTTCAAATTGAAAGACAAAATAGTAAACAGAAAAGAATCGATATTATACGAACCACGTGTGGCTTCACTCAAAGAAAAACACTGAAAGCGAAAGACTTTTAAAAAAGTTTAGAATTTTATGCTTTTGTGCTTTTTCTTGTTTGTGTTTTTGGCATAAAATTTTCAAGCTTTGCTTCAAAACTCTGCGTCCTTTATATTTATTCTTTTAGTTTCGTTTGAGGTTATGCTCGAAAGTAAATTCAATAGTATTGCATTGATCATTTCCTGAAAACTGTATTTGTTGGAGTTTGTTATCCATATTTTTGGCACATTAAAATCAATTTTAGATAAAACACCTACGCGATAAAAAGGCTAAAAAAATAGAGTTTCAGTTTCTTGAAACATGTACCACTCTGGCAGATCTTATTGGATCAAGATAATCTCCGACATTTCCTGTTGAATTAATATTTGTAATATAAACGATAAACATAGTGATGCAATACTTCACTCGTGTCTTAATTCATAGTAAGAAAGACCTAGGTAACCTAAACAAATCAGTAAGGCATTTTGAATGCCCAAGGGATTGGCTGTGTTGTGACTTTAAAGGATTGTGTTAAATCACCTGTTTTTTGGTAAATAAATTTTGGCCAAACTTAACAGTTTTAATTGGTCATGATATCGGTTCTGTCTTTTATGTGGTTACTGATAATTCTGTATTGAAATTATTCAATAGAATGTTGCTCTTTTCTTTAATGTGTGATTTCATCCCTCTATGAAGGGGAATTTCTTTTTTAGCTCTTTATTGAAATATCCATGCATGAGTTCTATTTATATTTCAAACAATGGCAGAGTCCTATTCAACAATTATTTAGGTTCAAATTAACAAGTCTTTATCAAAGATTTCAGTTTGCAATGTACATGTAATCACACATGCTCCTAGAGCTTGCACTGGGTTGCCTGTCATGTGCACTAGCTCTGAGTAGATAACAATGTAGTTGATAGCTTCCAAAAAAGGTTTGCATTTTTGGGCATAAATTAGTTAGAACAATGATGCAACTGTTTCTTAGAGAGCTTAGAATTATACTGTTCCTGCTAACAAATAGAGCTAGAGATGTGTCATGTTAAGTTCTTCCTTATCTTGACCTTTAGCGCATGGCACATATGCAGCTGACTGCTGGTGAAAATCTTGAGGTACCAATTTATTTGTTTGCTGGGTATAAATTCCAATTGCATCTTTTTGCACCAAAACCTCAAGTTGTCTGATTTCTGAGAATCAACTATGTATATACCTTGTTTTTTTCTGAGAATAAGTCAAATTGAAATCACATCAACTCGGTTTCTGAGCGTTTACGATGGCACCTAGAA
>OCZR010320653.1:0-14248 GCA_900234385.1 Anemonia viridis | reverse complement strand
ATGCCTTTCGACCTTACACAGGAAGCCCAATAACTTCAAATTTCTTATATATTTTTTCCACATTAGAAATTTCTTCTTTTATCCTTATTTTCTTTTTTCTTTTGATTTTTTCTTATCAACTTTTTTTTTGTGGTAAAAGTCTTTTTTAGTTAATTTCTTTAAAACCACTTCATGTTTTTATGATTATGATTATTTATTCATTTAAGTTTATTTATCGAGCCAATCCCACGGAAGAGCCCTGGGGAATGGAGGTTTTAAAATGCTCTCTATTTCTTTCTTTCTTTTCTTTTCTTTCCTAAAGCCCACCTAGGACAGCTGGTTTGAGAATTTCCCAGCATGCATTTCAGCCAAGCAACATCACACAGGGAGCCCAATAAAGCTAAATTTCTCAAAATTAATTTACATTTCAGCAGATTTGTATTAATCTTTCTTCAATATTCTTAAGCTTTTGAGACATTGAATATAGTGATCGTGGTATGGGACTTTATTTTTTTAATTTTTTCCCCTTGTTTTTAATTATGAATTTCTTCAAGGGTCTGGTAACTAGTTACCAGCTTACCGTGGAATCTCCCGCGAAAATGTTATTCAAAAGTTGACTCAAAAGTTTTAGTCTTTCAGAAAAGATTAGGAACTTATGAATGGGATCAAGAATAGAGTGGATAGATTGAAGGGAAATGCATTGGATAAGATTGCTCAGGCCAAGCTCAATGAATATGGCTTGAGAGGGATTACTTTACGTCCTTATCAACTCGATGGGGTGACGTTCTTGAGAAGATGTTATGATGAGGGTCATGGGTGTGTTCTGGGAGATGAGATGGGACTTGGCAAAACCATACAGGTATACTGTACATGTGATGATATGATGAGGGCTACGTAGAGCTATTCCAAAAAAGAACAGTGAATATTTCTTGCATGTTACTTGTTGCATTGTTCATAATGCTTCTGTGCTGACCACAGGTATCCCAAGCTCTGCATTTTTACAGTAAATATATGGGATTGTATGGCTTGGAGATTTTATTGGAGAAATATAATTGTCAAAATAAAAACATTTAGTCTGACTTGTTGTTTATGGTTTCTTTTTCCTCTGTGTGGAATTTCAGGCCATTTTCTTCAATATTCAGTGAGATATGCTGTTGAGTTTCCCCCTATACAAGAAGAGGAGGGATGACGAGCAACATGCAGCATCCAACATGCAACAAGCAAAATGCAGCAACATTTTTTCAAGTTATTTATCCCATACAATTCTTGGTTTGCAATCATTCCCACGGGAGTAAAATAACAAAAGCCATGGCGGCCATGTTGGAAGACATAACAAAAGAATTCATTGAAATTCTTTTGTAAAAATCTTCCAACATGGCGGCCATGACGTCTATTGCAAACGAAGAATTGAAAATACAGCCAGTCAGAAAGCAGAAAAACTGCTCTATATTTGTCGATATTTCACTCTTCCTTCCCATCATCCACTGCATGTTGAATCTACACATTTGTATTTTCTAGTGTGGGATAAGAAATTCTCTTTTTACAGGTCATTTCAACATTGATACATCTCAAAGGATCCAAAGATGTCCATGGTCCATTTTTGGTTCTTTGTCCTTTGTCTGTTTTATCAAATTGGAGATCTGAATTGGAAAGGTACAAAATCACAAATTCTAATATTCATTATTCTACATATTTATACTCATAATTTTGCTTCAGATTGGCCAAGAGCCTTCAGCCAATCTCTGATTTACAGATTTGATATAATTTGAATATGAAATTTATACAGGTTTACAAGTAACCTCAAGGTTGTAAGTCTTGCTGGTGATAAAGATGAGAGAGAAGAAATAAAGCATTCAATCAAACGACAAATTCATAAACATGTAGGTGCCATATTTAATATCTGTTGTACTGATAATCCAATAACTTAACAATTTATTATTCTCCAGAAAAGTGATTATCAGTAAAATAATATTAGTGAAACATTATTGATGTAAATGAAACTAGAAAGAATTGATGGTCACTATTTATTGTTTCTCTTTCAGGATAGTAAAGGAAAAATTTCTACAATAAATGTTATTCTTACTACTTACGAGGTACAGTGGAAAAAAAACAATAATTGTGCAACTTGTACTGTGCAACCAATATTGAGGCACAATGTAATTGTGTTCAAAGTTGCACAATTTTGCTGCTCCTACTGTCATTGATATTGCAGCTTTATAATACATAATATAAAATATATTTATGATTTTTGATGTGTTTTTTACAGATTTGTATTCGAGAAGTAGCATTTCTGCGCACGTATGTCTACTAGTTACTGAATTTTCGTTTTTAAATTGAAATGCTGAAACTCTTGCAAACCTCATATGTTGTATTTAATGAATCTTTTATAAACAACAGTTTCCATTGGAAAGCTTTAGTGGTGGATGAAGCTCACAGACTGAAAAATTCAAAATCATTACTGTATCAGGAGCTGAGTCAGGTAAAAATGATGATTTACAAAACTGGAAACAGAAATATAGATTTTGAAGATATAGCACCTAAGTGTACAAGTGATTAACATTATTAACATCCATCAATCTCATCCCATTCATCCATTCATTAATTTGTTCATCCATTCATTCATCCATTCTCTGTTTGTCCAACCATTTATCCATTCCATCCATCTGTCTCGCCATCCGTCATCCATCCATCCATCCCATTCCTCTGTCCATCCGTTCCCATCCCATTCATCCATCCATCATCTGTTTGTCCTACAGTCCATCCATCTGTCTGTCTGTCTGTCTCTCCATCTGTCATCCATCCGTCCATCCCATTCCTCTGTCCATCCCATCCCATCCCATTCATCCATCCATCATCTGTTTGTCCTGCAGTCCATCCACCTGTCTGTCTGTCTGTCCATCCATCCCATCCATTCCATCCTACTCATCCATCCATCATCTGTCTGTCCCACTGTCCATCTATCTGTCTGTCTGCACCTTTGTCAATCATTTCAGATATGTTCTTCATCTATCCATTTATTTCTTTTCTAGTCAATGATAACATATTTTTGTTTGCAGTTTATCAAGGATTTCATAGTTTTGTTGACAGGAACTCCAGTTCAAAATAACTTGAATGAGGTCAGAAACTTGTCTAACAATTATTACATACTATAGCATTTTTGGTAGACCAAATTAAAGCTCTCTAATAGTATTTTAGTTAACAATCTTTTTACAACTCTTCCCTCTCTATTTGTCTTTCTCAGTTATTTTCACTGTTGTCATTTGTTGCACCTTCAATATTTGAACCTGAATTGGAAGAAGACTTTTTGGAAACATTTTCTGATGTTGAGACATCGCAAGGTGAACTTATAATACAAGGCCAGCTACTATGACTGTTCTACTTTGTAAGGCTGCTTGTGCCTTTTGCAGAATGAAATATCCTTTCTGTGACAAGCCAAATGGCTTGATCTATAGTTAACCCTCTGAATGGAACTTTCCTATTGTATTATGTACTGTACATAAACAATAACTGAAATCAGGGAGCCTTACTGCTGAAATAGATCGGTAAGATTAGTAGTTACTATTATTTAACAGTAACTACATGTAGCTTTTGCATTTCAGGAAGAAACAGTGACCTGAAATACCTTCTGTCACCATTTCTTCTGCGACGTGTCAAGTTAGAAGTAAGTCTTTCTAACACAATGTATTATTCTAGAGTCCAGTCACCAATGACCAATGTAATGTATATGCTTGTCTTATTAAAAATTATTTTAATTTTCAGGTGATGAGTGACCTTCCACAGAAGTCAGAGGTATTGTTAATTTTGTGTATTACAAAATAAAAGTGTGGTGATAAAAGCAACAAAAACATGCAACTTTTCCGGAACACAGCTGTTGCAGTGTGAATATTGCTTGCATGCAACATTACCAAGTAGAAGCTCTTTCTGTTCTCTGTAACAATGAAAAGTAGTTGTGTGCAAGATGGTAAAATGAACAACATTCATTTCAATCAATTCTTCTACAAATTATGTATTCTAGGTTATCCTTTATACAGGAATGACAGAATTACAAAAGAAATACTACAAAGCCATTCTAACTAAAGACTTGGGTAAGTCTTTCTAACATTATTATTGCTGGTCTTTCTGTTTGGCATTAACTCAAAATTTGCTTCTTTTCCTAGGAGCTTTTTCTAATGAAGGTTCAAATAAAACACGACTAAAGAACACTCTTGTCCAGCTCAGGAAGTGTGTTAATCATCCTTATTTGTTTGACGGTAGGTACTGGTCCAAAATCAATCATACTCATACAAACATAGAGCAGATTTCATTTGAGTGTGAAAAGTCATGGCACGACACGATTAAGGTACAGTATGGTACGGATACAACACCAAATGTCAGACACAGCACGGCACTGACATGGCCATTTCAAGATGCGTTTGACAGTGCTGTAAGTTTTCATAGTCATATGAAAACAGCTCTATAAATTAATTACCAAAAGAATTCTAGTGCAGCAGAAAGTTCAAAGTACTAACAGATTAGAATTTTGTAAATGTTGAAAAAAAAATCCTTTTTCAATTTTATATCCAACTTGTTCATATTTCAGGAGTTGAACCTGAGCCATTTGTTTTGGGAGATCACCTTATCAATGCCAGTGGTAAGATGGTTTGTGTGACACTCTTATCTGGTATTTTGAGTGCCATTTTTCTTTGCTCTCCAGATGCATTACTATTAAATGTATTTCTAACAAACCTCAAACAGTATCAAACAGATGACAGTATTTTTTTCTATTTTGAAATGTGTCTTTCATCTGATAGGAAAACTGCAATTACTGGACCAACTTCTCTCATTTTTACACAAAAGGTAAAACGTGTGAAACTTTTATTGTACATGTATTTTGTTTATCTAAGGAAGCTGTTCTTTCTGTTCTTACTTTATTGTAGTTTTTCTTATGGAATCTTTGGATTACATTGTATTCATCTTTTTGTCCAGGGACCACAAAGTGCTGGTCTTTTCCCAGATGACAAGGGTATTGGACATATTGCAGGACTATCTTGGTTATAGAGGTCAGTAGCTAATACCGCTATAACAACATTATGCACCATCTTTATCATCATCATCATCGCCATAATCACCACTGCTATGATCATCACTGTCATCACATTGTATTGATCAGCATTGTTATTGCCAACAGTATCATCATTGTCATCATATCTGTTCATCATTTTCTCTTTTCTACGGTCAGGTTTCACCTACGAACGTTTAGATGGTTCTGTGCGAGGAGAGGAGAGATACCTCGCAATACGCAACTTTAATGAAACTGAAGACACCTTCGTTTTCTTGCTAAGTACAAAAGCTGGTATGATACTTGCTAAAACTATATAAGCATTTGTTCCGCAATGTCTCTTGTCCAGTGCTTGTTTGTGTTAAGATTCGTGGCCTCATGCTATTTGGCACCTGTGGTGCCGCAGTCCACCCACAGATCAAGAGGACCTCAAGTACCCAGGGTACCCCACTAAATTTTTAGCCAAAATAATTTCTGATACAAGTTGCCTGAAGCTTTGGCATGACTTTCAAATTATGCCTAAAAACCACAGCACTGGAAATTGTATTTCCAAGAGCATCAAATTCAACATTTTCAGGGGGATGCAGGCATTCTCCCAGTCCTTCCAGATTAGTCCCCCCCCGGCCCACACACCACTCAAAACTATGCTGTAAAATCCCTGTATAACATGTTATAACAGATTTATTAAATGGTCATTTTTATCTTGCAGGAGGTCAGGGCCTCAATCTTACTTCAGCAGACACTGTGATATTCATGGACAGCGACTTCAACCCACAGAATGATCTCCAGGCAGCAGCAAGAGCTCATCGTATTGGTCAGACCAGGTACTTGTTAGACTTTGTGTTCCAGAGTGAAGAAAATTGGGAAACATTAGCTTCAGTGTTAACCCAATCATTCTTGTTGTTTTACAGACCTGTGAAAATAATCCGCCTGGTAGCACGCAACACTGTGGAGGAGATTATCTTAAAAAGGGCAGACGATAAACTGAAGCTGACGAACACAGTCATCGAAGGGGGGCAGGTAAGTAGCACTAGAAAAATGACTAAATATTGTACTTTTACACTATACCTATCCTTCGTCATTCCTAGTAGAAGAATCAGGTGCGTTAGGTCCAGTTCAGACGTCGTGCTTTTGCCGCGTCGAATCCAATTGCCTTTGTGGTCAAGCGCTGTTTTCTCTTAAACTAGGAGAAGTATGTAGACCAAACTTAACACATATAGTCTCCTAATTAATACTAACCAAAAGAGCTGATATCTTATATGATAGTTCTCGGCGTTTTCTTAGCCGCTGGTCTCAAAGGGAATGGTTAAATTCGACGCGGCAAAAGTTCACAACTGAACTGGGCCTTACGTTTCTGGCAAGACCTAACATCATACATTGTATTTCAGTTTTCAAGCATTTCATCTGACAAGAATCAAAATTTAGAAGGCAATTTACAGGTATGTTAAAACCATAATTACAACCTGGAAACTGGATTCAGTTCACTCCACAAGTATTCTAGCCAGAAAACCATCAACAAACGCGAATAAAAAATGTATTTTACTATCTTAGCTTTCAGACATCCTGAAATTTGGTTTGGATAAACTGTTCGATTCAGAAGAAAAGTGAGTGTAAATAGATAGTTTTTTCTGAAAGTACTTGTACCCTGTACCCCAGGTATCCCATGATTCCTGCGTGTGTGTTTGAATGAATCCTGGAACACTGGATATTGATGGAGTAAGATGGAGTAAGCATAATCTTTATTTATATCAAAAACATGTCCAACCTTTAAAATTTCATTTACATCGCTCAATTCATGAATTTTGAGAGTTTTTCTTTTTTTGGAAAATCAGGAACCGTCCATGGCTGGACTGGTGGACTTCGGATTGACCGGATCGACAACAAACTTTTAACGTCGATTTTGCAGCTTTTATCATAAAATTTTTATTTTAATATTCATAACAAGCTATTTTGTACTGAAATTTTGCAAAAAAAGAAAAAGCAAAGCGAGAAACTGTAAAATTTTCACTTTCATCTTTTATTTTCTCCTGATCGAAGACTCCATCATACACAGTAACCACATGCAGTCAGCGACTGCCTAGTTTTTGTACTTTTTCTTATCTGTGATGTTTTCAGTGTATGTTGAACTAAAAATCCACTCATTTATTTCGACTAATATTGAGTGTTTTCTGTGTCCTTTTCTAGACTGATAACGGAAAAAGACTATGAAAGGTAAAGAAATTCGAAGAAAGTGGTGTTTTTTTCACCATTAATGAGAAATATTTTTCGTCTTTCTTACGAGTTTTTGTGTGTTTAGTGAGTAACAGAGATGTATGATTTCATTTCATGTTAGGATACTCGGGAAAAGTGCTAATGGTGAATGGGTGGTAGATGATGAAAGAGAAGATGACGACAATGAAGAAGAAAAGGAAGAAATGGAAGTGGAAGAAGATGAACCAAACCAAGGTTATACATTTGTTTTGGTCGTTGCTGCTATTGTAGTTGTTGCTGTTGCTGCTGTTATTACTGCTGCTGTTGCTGCTGCTGTTGCTGTCGCTGCTGTTGTTGCTGCTGTTGCTGTTCAGGTTGCTGCTGTTGCTGTTGCAGATCAGGTTGTTGCTGTTGTTGTTGTTGCTGCTGTTGTTGTTGCTGCTGTTGTTGTCGCTGCTGTTGTTGCTGCTGCTGTTGTTGCTGCTGCTGCTGCTGTTGCTGTTCAGGTTGCTGCTGTTGCTGTTGCTGATCAGGTTGTTGCTGCTGCTGCTGCTGTTGTTGCTGCTGCTGTTGCTGTCGCTGCTGTTGTTGCTGCTGTTGCTGTTCAGGTTGCTGCTGCTGCTGTTGCTGCTGCTTTTGCTGTCGCTGCTGCTGTTGTTGCTGTTGCTGCTGCTGCTTTGATGCTGCTGTTGCCGGCTGTTATTGTTGTAGCTGTAGTTGTAGCCATCGTTGTTGCATTAACTGGCACTGCTTAAAAAAGTTGGGGGGGGGGGGCTGATTAGTAAACTTAAGTGGATATTTGCAGCCCCCCAGTTCCCCGGCTCCGCGGTGCCTGACTAAAATATTTTTCTCGCAGTTGAAAGCATGTATGTCTATGAAGGACACGACTATTCCAAGGAAAACATTGAACGCGATAAAGTTGCCTTCGATAAAATAGTGTCTGGTAAGAATCGTCATATTCCAATTTTATACCTCACGACAGAGGAACTTTCCCATTCATCTTTTTCCTCACATTATTTTTCTACTAAAGATATGCTTGAAGAGGTCACAACTTCTGAACGATCTCGTCGCTCGGTTTCCAGGGTAAGTATACTTACTTCGGTATTCTAAAATTTATTTGTAAATGAGAAGTCGCATGATTTTGTTTTACTTGTTTCTTTATTCAGTTTCAGGCACTTCCCTTTGATATACCAACAAGAAAAAGAAAGGTTTTAACACCACAGGAACTGGAGGAAAGACGGAAAAAAGTATTTGTTTGGAAGAGAATTAAATTTGCACTTCCTGCTTGTTTCTTTGTCATGGAGTTTCAATTGTTTATATTTTTTCTCTTTTCACGTTTACTTTTTTTCAGCGAGAAGAAGAAGCAGCCAAGAGGGCAAAGCTGAAAGAACAGAAAGAACAAATGAAAGAAGAGGCCAGAAAAAGGAGATTGTAAGTTTTTTTTCTTGTAAAATTCCCTCTAGTGCCGTTGCACATACTACTCTATCCCTGTCGTCGTACCTCTAGATTTCACAACAACATTATTCCTTTTGGAATCGTGTTAAGCTATACAAACTCGTTGTACGATGGGTTACTTGTTGTTGAACATTTGTAGCGACAAAATCTCGTTCTTTTTATCGTATTCGTATTCGTAGTCGAATCTGAAAAAAACCTCAAAAGCTTTTGAATCACTTTGGTTACCCAGAGAGAAGTTGTGGCGAGAAAACAGCTACAACTCCTTGAACATCGTACTGGAGGAGAAGGAAGAAGACGAAGAGGACGAAGAGGAGGAAGAAGACCTGAGTGAAGAAGACAGATTAGATATTCAATATGTTAATGGTGACGTCACACAGCCTATCAATGCCACAGGCAACCCAACCATTATTGTACACACTGTTGGTAAGGTCAAAAAAATATTCGGGAGATGGGTGGAGTTTCCATGCACAACTGTTATATTCTTATATGCATTCGAACCTCTACATAGAGCAGTTTTCGTATGACTGTGAAAACGGCACGGTCACGGCACGGCAGTGTTACGGCAGAAATTTCGAATGTTTTTATAGAAACCAAAGTTTTATGGCCGTTGTAAAGAGGCGGTCATTGTGGAGTGGAGGTTCGAACTGTATACATTTAAATGGTTTTTAAGTAAGAAGATTTAAAGTTGAAACTTTTTTTTCTCATTTTTTATGTTTTCGAAGATTTCATGTTCAACTATAGTTCTCCTTTCCTTTCCTTTCCTTTCCCATGCGCCTCAGGTTCACTGGATCACCAATACTTTGTTTGTTTGTTTTCTGTTCAGATGATTCAGGATACTGGGGAAGTGGTGGGGTTTTTACTGCTGTTTCTCGTCGTTCAAAGAAACCAGAGGAACATTACGAGCTGGCTGGTGAAATGAAAGGTAAGAAAACTTATCTATACCCATTGTGGTGTAATTATTTTGATTCTTGTGTGTCTGAGAATACGTGAATAGAGGAGTACGTGGTCTCTTGGTTCGAGATATAGTCCTCTTCACAGTTCCTTGCGCCACCTTAAAAGGTAACCGTAACGGTAACCTTGTAGTGTTAGAGACATGTGAATAATTGTCGTGATGTTAAAAAATCTCTAACATTGCAAGCTAATCATGTCTCGCTTTGATGCAAAGGCATGGCTATCATTCAAGATGGCGCAGGGAACTGTAAAGGGGACTAATGCTTTGAAACGTTCAGAAATCATTCAGAAATCTGAATCCCAGCGAGTAATCACCCTGCACTTCGTCAGCTACACAGCTTTAAAGTTCCAAAATAAAGACGAATCGTTTGTCCATTTGTTTTTTATTAATTCAGATCTTCACCTGGGGGATGCACACCTTATACCATTTGACGAAGATGACCAAGGAAATAACAATTCTTATGTAAGTTCATATTTAACTACTTGTGCTAAATCGTTAATTTCTTGACGTCCCAGTTTATTTTTTTATTTTCTCTCAGCTGTCATTGATTGTTGCTCAGTCACGTGACAGGCAGCACCGCCTGTTACCCATGAATCTATCAGCATTAAGTGAAGGACTGGAACGAGTGTCCCAAGCTGCTAAACAATTGAAAGGTTAGTGAAGAGGGACACGTTTCCTCTTTTCATTTGGTCAATTCCTTCCCATTTCCTTCCTTCCTTCCTTCCTTTATCTTTATCTTTCTTCATTTTTTCCACAAGTGTTGCTATATATCTCCTCTTTTTCTCACTTTCATGCTTCATTCTTCCCCTGATTTAATTCTCTCTTGTGATCTTTAAAAAATATATCATCCTTTTCCGATTATAGAATGAACATGTTTTTCATTTTTTTTTGGTGAAAAACTGTTTTGTTACTTCTAGCATCAGTCCACCTGCCTCGCATCGGTCACTCCACACCTGGTTTTAACTGGTATGGTACTGAACGACTCATTAGGAAACACTTGGCTGCCACAGGAATCCCAACGTTTATGTATCCTTTGACTTCACACTTAATTTCCCTCGGAAAAACTGCACTTAAATGACTACACTTGTACGAGCAATTTGATTGGATATTATTAATCATTTTTGTCTCGATTGGTCGAAAACTCCTGTGATTTTAAAACTCAAAAGCTCATGAATAATTCATAAGCCTTTAGTCCAATTGGAGTGCTCATACATGTCACGTGCAAGTCCTCTTCATTAGTATTCAAGTGAGTTGGAAAATTGCTTTTGAAAGCGCTTAGTTGAACGAAACAAAATGAGAAGATGATTTTGATTAAAAATTTCTTCGTATTCATCCTTCACCTATAATCTCAGATATTATTTTCCAAGAAAACAATCATCATTATCATCAAGACCCAGCACTTCATCAGAAGGAAACAGTGACAAAATCGACAAGTCCTCGACGAAACTTCAGCGAACTCAAGACGAATCAACTCCGAAGAAAAATAAAAGGCACTCCCCTCGACGACCGTTGCCCGACTTTTTCTCGGGTGTTCGGGTTTTCTTCGACGATGTTCCGGATGACCGAGTAAAACTACTTAGCCGATATGTGATTGCATATCCTTGAATCTATGTTTTTGTTCTTGTGATTTTTGGTCAGTTTTCGTTCTTCAGTATTTGTTTTCTTTAACGATTCATACATATGACGGGGACGTGGATTCTTGTCTGGATGAAAGGGTTACTCATGTTATTTGTAGCAGTGAGGTACGTGTAAGTTTTATAAATTATTAACATGATCAACTGATGATGATGACACTAGGTGCAACACTTGCGCGCGATGTTGCGAGCCAAGAGTCACACGAAGAAATTTGTTGTACACAAACTTCAGCAGCACTGCCGCAATATTGCGCACAATGCAGGGGCGGGTCCAGGATTTTTTCAAAGGCCGGGGGGGGAGGGTATTAATTGAGGTGGCTCGTAGTTATAATAATAAAAAAATCACGATGGCTCTCATAGGGGAAGGGGGGTTGCAACCCCCATAACCCATCCCCTAGATCCGCCACTGCAAAATAGTTGCTGGTTGAAGTTCATGATGGATCATTGATTCGTTTTTAATGATGTTAACGCACAAATGAACTGCTTATATCATTGTGAAAATGATCAGTAAAAATGATGATGATAGTAACCGGAGTTCAACTAATTTCATTTCTGGTCATTTAGGACTCAAAACCACCAGATATTCCTTCTTCTCAAGACACTAACATTGTAACAGCCAAATGGTTAGAGGATAGCATCAAAAAACAGAGACTGCTGGATACCACAGTGTACTCAATAAATATCTCTTAAAGAGTACGATTTAATGTTATCTCGATCAATATTTGCACAATTCAATCTTCTTTAGTGACGATAGCTAAAAACGAACCTTCAAGAAAAGGTTTCACGTCAAAATGTTGAAAACATAAATCCTTTATTAACCCGGCTGCGATTTGTCAATTTTTTTTATTTTAATTTTATTCGCAAAAATAAACAATTTTGAGTTTTCCATTAATACTTTTTCCTCTGAAAAATCTTTTTGCAGATTTTCGATCCAAGAATGGATTGAATGATATTGGGTATTGAATTGTGGTCAGGTTTAGCGAGAATTCTTGTGATAACAATTCCCGCTTACAACCTCAAATTGTTATGTATTAATATTTGTGGTCGTCTAATGAAGCTCGTTTACACAATGTTCTAAAAAAACTTTCTTTTGTCGAGGGACGAATTCAAGTTATAAATAATTGATGAATTGTCAGTTTGACGTCAGCCTTCCCTTTTTACAAAATTTCACTGTGTTTTGTTTTTGATAATTTTTGATTAAATTTTAAAATTCCAAATTATTCTTAAAAAAAAATTTATATTCAATTTGGTCGTTGATTTTAAATCGAATTTTAAACTGAAATCATTTTTGTTTGTTTGCTTGCTTACTTGTATGTTCCTAGCTTGGTTTTTGTGCGTGTTTCTCGTTTGTTTGTTGTTTGTCTTGTATTTGTGTTTTATTATTTGGTCATCCAACGCATTTTCTACACCATAAAGTTTGTGCAAGAGAAAACGAGGAAGTGTTCTTTCTCAAGAAGAGTTTTTGTTTGCAGAACTGTGAAGATCATATCTCGAAACATTGTTCTCGTCAAAGTGCCAAATCGAGCAACCGTGTGTTATTCAAAAATGTGTTATTCTTGACTATATTCTTAAAACTTAGCTTACACACACATTTGAAAAAAGCAGTATTGAAAACTAATTTAAATAAAAATGAAAACTTTCTACTAAATAACGCGAATAATCTGAAAATATTAACACTTTTTCATCAGTATTTTTCAAATATTTTTCAAAATAATTGCTGACGACTGATAACTACTGTATAATAAGCTCACTATAAAGTCTTTATTTATTGGATGTTTTCAGCTTTTTAATGTCATTTTTATCAAATAAGAACACTTTTCTGAAGTAATAATCTCATTGGACAAAAGTTCTCCCCAAACTCATTCATAATTCACAACATTTCAAGCCTGTGTGTTGCAAGTTTTTCTAAGTTTTTCCCCAGTAGAACCATCTTTGCTCACAGTGCTACAACGACGAACCACGATTAGGTGGAAATCTGATTTTTTTCGCTGAAAAAGACAAGGCAACGCAAGTTTTGCCGCCAAGAAACTTCCTATGATGCACTCCAAAACCCTTCAGACTGTTCTACTGATTGTCAACTCTCTGGTAAGAGGACTTTTGATAGAGAAATTAAATTTCAGTACATTTGTCGCACGATAAAGTTGTTTTTCCCTGTTGTTATTGTTGTTGTTGCAGACTTGGGTCGCTGGTCTGAAAACCCAGATACAAAGTGAAGGTAAACGTTTAACTATTCAAGAGTGTTAAATCTTGAGAATCTTAGATGCTTAAAAAGCGCCCAAGTCCTACATCGCTACAAACATCCTCTTTCGTTATACTTCGTTCACAAAGGAAAGTCAGTTGGAATCTTCAGGGTTTTTAGCAGTTTTCACTCCCATATAATTTGAAAAAACGAGTTGAGAAGAAGCACACTTTTAAAATAAAATTTTTAGCGCCATAAAACTTATATTTTTTCCTGCAATTCTTATATTTTAAGTTTTGGGATTTTTTAAAATAAATAACACATTAGAAACTAAGTTTTATTTTCGTTTCAGAAAATCTATTTTTATATTCCCGGGTTGTAAACAAAATCGTTGAATTTTGTTTCATCATTTGGATATTTTTTAGGGAATGTAAAAAACGGTGTTTCGTTGGAAAGTTCAGATACAATTCATTTTTGATAATCAATATTTAATTATCTGAAATACTAAATAATTGAATAACGTTTTAATTATTAAGATTGGATAGCTTATGTAATAGATTTTTCTCGGCGTTTTGATTCGTTTCCTTTATTTTTGCCGATCTTTCAGTATTTAAGGTTTTAACTGTAGATTGTTCTAGAATGATGGAATCTTACGCAATATGCTGTCAGTCAGTACCGTATGTTTCCCACTCATACAATAACCATTCTTATGGGAAGCCATTTCAATGTTACAGCATGTCGTACCATCTACGTACTGTAAGTCAGTACCGTATGTTCCCACTCATACGATAACCTACGATAACCATTCTTATTGGAAGCCA
>OCZR010319777.1:0-14600 GCA_900234385.1 Anemonia viridis | reverse complement strand
TCGTCCTAATAGAAATAAAATAAATCAAGGATTTCTTTATAAAGAAATGTATGGAGCGATGCGTGATGTTGAGTATATGACGTCACACACTCCAAAAAAGAATCGTAAAAATATAATACTTACGACCTGAATATCGCGGTAAAACTTCATACAGTGTTTATTTAACCACTAAAGATTATTCTGAAGAAGTTTCAGCTCAATCGAAGTTTGAGCGATTTTCGTTCAAGTCCCCCTTTAAAGCAAGCTGTTTTTAGAACAGCTTTAGCTTTTTATACGGTCATACTTTTTTTGGTTGTAAATCATTTGTCGGGTGTCTAGGAAGCCGTTCAAACGGGTGCACAAACAAACTTTGCAAATAAATAACAGCTTAGTTTGTGTGATATTTAACTCTGAAAAAAACACTCATGACTCCAAAATAGACCTTTTTACCGATACGGCGGACATCTTGAATTCTATTGTTTTATATCATGGGATGCCGAGGGGGCAAATAAATGCTAGAACATTTATAGTATGCAGAGCTTTTACAGTATATCTTTGTGAGGTATATTTTGAGAAACCTATCTAAATATCAATTGAATTGTTGGTTTTTGGAGCCATATGTGAAACCCTAAGCCTAAAAATTACTGGAGAAATTAATCGCGCCATACTCTTTTCTTTATTAATATATCTCTTTTGCCCCCTTGGTATCCCATAATTTCTTATAAATTCAAGATGGCCGCCGTATCGGTAAAAAGGTCTATTGATGAAGATTTCATTGGCATTGGTTGAAGTCTGCAAGTTAGTTTACGTTTCAGAGCATTTTCCATGATCTATGTTCGCTGAATTCGGTTTTTGTGTATTTTCTTGTTGAAAAACATCGATTTTCACAGCCTTTTTTATGGTTCATCATCTTTCTTGACTTTACCACTTCCACCGTATGTTTTTTCAACACGATGATTCACAAAGTGTTCAGGTTTTCATCTTTTTTTTACAACAGTATTTTGTTTTATTTTACTCCTTGCTCTTAAAATTTCTTATTTTTGATGGACAGTTTTAACATCATTCTTTGTGTTGCTCACTGAAGTGTTAAATTATGGTGCACACGGGAGTCAGTCACCTTATTTGTGCACCAGTTGTTCTCACGAACTGTACTCGCACAGTTAAGCCTTTCTATGGCAAACTATTCTGATTATTACTCATTAGCTCGTTATAATGGACTCCTTGTGTCAATGACTCGGGTAAGACAGTCTTGATTCCCCAACTTGTTAACGTTTGTCACCAGACATAATGGGTTCCCTGTGGTAAAGATATGGGAGACAGATTATGAAGCACTTCTCCACTGACAGCCACTGATGGGTTCCCTGTGTCATAGTAACTTTGGCGAGACAAGAATTTTAATACACCAAGAATGGTGTCAGTTTAGAAAATACAAATACAATCTGCCTGTGTGCCTGTGTGCCTGTGGACCTGTGTGTATGCACCTGTGTGCCTGTGGGCTTGTGTGTATGCACTAATTTTAACAATCGTCTTTATAAATCACTTAGTTTGGGTTCCCTATGTTGTAAAATTGACGAGTGAAGGCGCTCCCCTGTAGGAGGTATGACAGCCACGACATGAAGTTCCGTAAAGCACTCGCTTGGAAAGCGCTCAACGATATGACATCAGTCTGGAAATCTAACCTTCTGCGTGATTTAAAAATCAAAGCCAGCTCTTCCTGTGGGAGCCAACACACGGAAAATGTCGTCCCGGTCGGCCATCACTAACTGTGGTAGACACTCTACGGAGTGGCACCGGGGCGACCAATACCATAGAGCTTACCTCCTGCATACTAGACCGAAGTGACTGGAGCTCTCGCTGTGAAGTTCGGCTGCGGCCGCCCAGATGATGATGATGATGATGATGATGATGATGATGTTGTTGTAAAATATTGAGATGGGTAACAATGGCTAGACGCAATAGTACACCTTCATTAGCTTTAAAAAGAAAAGGTGTGCATTCATAAACAACAAAAACTAAAGAATCACAGAAGAACCACAGGTAACCCATGAGAAAAATCTCCAGGAGAGGTTTACTGAACAAGCAGAGTTTTAGTACACGTTGCTGCTTGTTAATCTCTTTCTTTCATTCTATTTTGATTTTACAGTTTCGCCCATTCTAAAGTCATAGCCAAATATACCATCATTCTTTCTTTGTGGGGATCAGTTGGATGTAGAACGGAACAAACCGCTGACAAATGAAATCTTGGCCATTCACCGCTGACTCATTCAACTGCTCAACTGAATGATATGAAGCGTGGAATCCCTTTGTTGTCTATGGCCGAGCACATAACAGTTGCCCAGTGGAAACTGGGTACTTATCTGGTCAGTTCATCATCCGGTTGGAGGTAAAAACCAAGGGCACAACAGATTCTTGTCAGGTCATATATGCCCTCCTCCGCACTTACCAGAATATGAATAGTTATCAGCAAATCCAAAAAAAAAGCACCAAGCGACTCTCCCAGTTATGCTGAGATGCGGTGACCGTTCACCATTATGCACGCTTCCGCGGGCAACAAATCAATCGCGTTAACTTCACCTTTGTGTTAGTGTGGTTAGAACATGGTAAATACGTGGAAGAATTATGCCATATTCGAAACTTAACCTTGAATATGCTTGCTCAGCCGCAGGTCTTTAATTGGAAATGCTTTCTTTGTTATCACCGTAAACCAAACATCCCGTGACTGCGGCAAATATCATCAGATTCGTGAATTTGGTGCATTTATTTTTCTTTGTCTCTGCGCCGTTTAAGGTAGCCTGCGTTGCATCCGGAATTTTCTCTCGGACTTTACGAGTAGACGTTCGGATGCACGCAGGCTATTTGAGGGCGACTATTGAGGCGTTTAAATATTTCCTGTAAGATCTTTAAATGATTTGATTATCACACGTTTGATTGCACTGTGACAAATAAGATATTGCTATAAAAGAACCTTATCCATTGACCGCTGTGATTTCAAATATCTTCGATATTAGGATTGAATAATGTATTTCATAAGAGTCGCCAGTAAACAAAGGAATCATAATCAAGACAATAAACGAGAAAAAAAGCACGTGGCACGAAACGATCGAGCAACATAACGCCGGAAGTAAAAAAAAAAAAATTCTAGGAAACGCTGTTTTCAGCATTCCCTTCCGGTCGTCTGCACACCAACACAACTGAATCGCACTGTTCAATAGTAATCCGCCTCTCATGTCTGGGATATCAAAGAAGACACCAAGGAAAATAAAGGAATATCTGGCTGCGACTTCACTAAGGGTGGCGTAGAGGTAGTGCAAATGTACTCGCCTCTTGCGCACCTTGGGGATATCTGGATCGGTTCCTGGACGAACATATCACATGTGAGCAATGATACTACTATAGTCACATATGACTATATAGATACTTTTTTCTTCACTTGACTCTGAAGATGACTTCCGCACAGGTTGTCGAAACGTCAGTCACATCAAACAGTCCTTCTCAGGACTACATCCACCCGGATGAGCATAATATAAATATTGTCTCTTCGAGAAATATATATCGAAATATAGTCACATATGAGCAGAGTTAGGCTCTAATTTGATTTGAGGTGGAAACCCCTCTAAAAAGAATTTAAAAATTGATATTTTCCTCATAGTTTAGTGATAATCCTTTTCTTGATGATCAACTGGGCAAACAACGTAAAGTCATAGTTGAGTCCTCTCAATTAACTATAGTAAAATAGGGAAATGGAAAAAAGTTTTGACTTAGAATAAGAATCCATCGAGATATGCGGCAGGCAAATGTAGTATGGTGAAACGATATACGCAGTGTTCTCGAAACGTGACAAGTTGAGGTGTTGAGAAGCTTATTCATTTCTTGGCTTTTAATTAGCGTCAGCTACTTTGTGTCCGATTTAAGGTTTATTTTTAGAAAAAAGACACGACGTCAGCAAACAAGTGTTACATGTCAACTTGGCCATTAATCGCTTCAGTCTGGCTCGGCCAAGGTCTCCATGCCGGAAAAAAAGACGAAACTGAGGGTCAGCACTCAATTACGCGACGTAGACTGCACTCAAATGTTTTACTTGGCAGCCTTATAGACACGGAATAACGTCATTACATTTTCTGAATTTCAGGGAAGACAAGGAGGAGTTCGACATATAGGGGTACCTCGTGTGTCCACAGCTCGTACGCGTGCAGTCATTGTGTTGGCGGGTGATCAAGTTGTAACCGCAGAGTTTACAAACCACCAGCTTACTACTGCTATACGTGATCAGTGACCTGCTTCTTTCCTTACCAAGGTCAAGGTAATGTTTTCTACGGATGACTGCCAAATATCAAAAACTATTTACCATCCCTTCTCCTCCCCGGGGAGCCCCAGGATATCCTGGTACCCTTGATCAAGCAGGGGACCTCCACAGTGATCTCTACCGTGAATAGTGGAGAAATTTGAATTCAGTGCTTTTTTGACAATGTTTTACCTAAACATCACACAGCCACTTGGTTGTATAAGTTAATTACCGTCAAATTCTTCCCAACTGCAGAAGAGTGTTTTTCCCCACGCGGAAGAATAAACAAAACCGCAGGATTCCCATAAGTACTCATTCTTGAAAGCTACTTTAAATAGTTCTGGCGAAAGAAACGATTTTCTAATCATATAAATGATACTCAAGCAAACGAATGCGTTTCTGAATGGCGAATATTGCGCGCAAAGTGAAAACAACCCGGCACAGGGTTCCCATAAGGCCTTAGGTCAGTTGCGGGCAGCCTTGGCTGCACTTCAAACCATCGTCTCACCTTCCTTGTATCATGTAACTGTCGGTTGTTTGTCTGAACCATAACACTACTCGATTTTCCGGTTCCTAACAGAATCGGTTGCGTGCAGATTCAAATGATGTGATTTCTATCTGCTGATCTTAATGATATCGTATCGATAATTTATTAGTTCACAAATACCGAGCCACGGAGAACGTTATGGGTGGTCTGGTGAGGGGGATGGTCAGTGATAGCGATTAGGTTTATCGAACTTGGCAATAGCACAAAGAATTCCCTACAAGGGCAAGCATATCTTCGCTTGCAGACAAATGGATTGTTTTGTTATCGACTCAGTTGGCATTCTTTAGTACTTTTCACTCGGATGTAACGGAGATAACGTGAGGTTCTTCCTAGAGTTCAACTCACTGACCACAAACAATCAAATTCATCGTAGAAATATGGCTTCACGTCAAACCATAAGCGCCGGCAAAACAATTCCTCGTCTCCCCTTTTACTTATTTTAACGTCGTAGTTATTTTTCCTTTGACTGTTATAATTTCTTTTTCTTTGTTAATCGAGAACGAGAAAAATGTATGTATGCAGACTCAAAAAGGGATCTTTCCATTAGAACGGTTTGTAGTAGAAAACACTGCATCCAAACCTGGTATTTTTGAGTGAATGCTTATATTGCGCATGCTTTTGTTATAGCACTATAGCGTCGCTGACCATGGATAAGGCAGGCGCAATAACCACCATGTTGACTACGGTAAGTAGAGTAAAAGATTTGGACTTGTGTTTGGCTAGGTTTCTTTCATTTTATCGACCAACATGGCGGCGGTCTTGTGTCATGTTGTTCTTATGCCTGAGATGCAATGTTAATTAGCTGGGTTGTGGAAATAAATTTTACGTCCAAGATGGCGGCCATGTCTTCAATCAACATTATGTTGCTGTGAATCATGCCTTGATGCACATCCCTAACATTCAAGTTCAATTTGAAGAGAATTCTTTGCCACGACAGTCACTCACAAAGACTACAACAGAAAGAAATCGGGTCAATCAGGAAGAAGAAGACAACAATAACTCGATCGTGACAAAATTAGAACAAGAAAAGAAAGAACATACAACACATAGCTTACATACAATGAATATTGCCGAGACAACTCCCAACCACTGAGACAAACGTTGACATACGGTATTAACATGGCTGACATTAAAAACTCAAAACTTTACTCTCATCAACCCGGCAAGCGATAAGTAGGATGTGCCGGCAAACGTACCAGCAGAATGTTTAACATTCTTGTGGAAAATGCTCTTGGTCTGGAGAAAAACTTAGCTATTTGTAGCTCGTTGGCTCAAAGTCGCAAGAAAGTCTTGGAAGTACGATTTGCCAGTAAAATATTTCCATTTTTTTCTCGAAAGTTGTGGAAAAATTTATCACTTAAACTCAGTTTTTATATTGTTTTTTCTTGAAAACGATACCATTTGCATTTGTAACACATTTTCAGTGTGGCGAGTTTGACTTTGAATTGAACCTAGTTCGGCTTACGAGAAGCAAGCTTATCAGAACTTATTTCAGTGGAAAGGTTTCAAAGTTCTTCTGCTAATAATAGATACATCTGTGGCCTGAAAGTCTAGACCGGTCCTGGCGGGAAATGAGGACAAGGCAGATCTTCAAAGTTTCTCCTAAAAAGTCAGCTCACACTTTCATGTTAAAAACAGAAAGAACAAGGAGGCATCACTGCCTCACATCAGGCACTACATTGATTAGAAAATGATTTCAAGATGAAAAGCTTTACACTTGATTAAGACTCAGGGGTTAACGAAAACAGAAATAAAGTTATGCCAAAGTGAATGTTATTTTTCCGATCCAGGTTGTTGGTTTTCCCCCTACCTGATAATTTACAAAGCATATTGCGGTAGCCCACACTACAGACGATAATTTCCGAGGACGGAACAGTTTGAAGGATTCCAGCAGAGTTTTGGGTGTTTATGGTTCTGTTGATATTGTCAGTTTGAAAATTTTCGTTTAGTTAAGTCAGTTCATGGGTCACGTATCAGACCGAGACTCTACCAGTACTAAAAATCACTTAACACCAAAGTATGCACCACTTGATCTCAGAAGCATTGTTATCTTCAGCATTGTTACGTTATCTCATTGACAATGAACGTTCAAAACAAAGATGCCTTTTGTTTCGGAAGTTGTAACACTAAAGTGGCTTTCCTGTGGTATGAAAGGTTTCGTTGCCCTCGAAGGGCTTCTATTTTTATACTTAGAATTCCTTGTCTTTATTGCACATATTCGCAAATTCTCGGTAACTCCAAGTGTTAGATGGCTGTTAGTGTCTAGCTATTGAGGAAAGTACTGGGCTGGTGTTTCAAAATCAGTCAATCGAGCTACAAAGTAGTTCAGGAGCACCGCACGACACACAATGTGTAAACGAGTAAACCGATAAATGAATCTAAAATCATCGGGTTTGCGTGACTGTACATTAATTAGAATAACATCTGTACACGACATATTATAATATCAACAAAAAGGAATGCAAATAGCGAAACAACACGCGATCTCGCATTTATATACGGTAACAATTTTCAATGCTTTTATTAAGTTTTTTTTAAAAAAGATAGTCCCCAAAAGATATAGAATTCTACTTCAAAGTACACTTTTGTACAACATTATTAATTGTTCTACGTCTCTAAATTTGTTATATCTTCTTCGTTCGTCTCGCATTAATCTTTATAATTCTTTGCTGTCTTTGTCTGACATACATGTCATACAGTTTCATGTAGAAAACGTCGGTTAATAATACGCGTCAGTTTTTTGGCACAAAGATCTGTACGACACGAGGGGAGAATGAATAAGATGTTTAGGGAATCATACGGGGTGGAAAAAACTTTAATTCTAAAAATAGGATTGGAAAACATTGTTTTCCGAGATTGAATGTGTTTTCAGGAAACGTGTTCAATGATATGCTAATATTGAAAACCAAGGTTTGGAAGACCCATTGATCCATTAACCTATGACAAGGGCGTACAACCGTCTCTAGTGTTTCGGCCGTTCGCATACAAGACTGAGTCCCAGGCGCATATGTTGCCATTGTTCCGAACGCAAAAACAGCTCCTGGGAGCCAATAAAATCAATAATTTCCAAGAAAAATAGGAAGATGTAATCTGTAGTGAGTGTTTGAGGTATTTGCCCCGTTTACCCTCACTTGCAGGGGTCACTTCCGGCATCAGGCGAAAAGGCAAAAAGCACGAACGAAAACAGCGTACATGTGGTCGACTGAGACGCCACGGTATTCGTACCACACGCGATACTGACGACGGCCTTTAAGCATCTGTATCATGGCCGTAGCCACCGGTACGGTACTTTCTCTCTTGAAAGAAAAATATTTATTACATCTATTATCTGAGAAAAACCGGACCAACTTTTAAAAAACCGGACCAGTTTCCAAATGGCGGCTACGGCCCTGTGTACCGACGTACATGTAAAGACACCGGTTTATTGCAGACAACAAACCAATTGAAATCTTATGAATTTGCAATGACAGCAGTGATGCACTGTCTTCCGGGCCCCTTCACCTTGACCATCAAGTTTAAGAACGATGCCTTTAGGAACTCTCACAAATGATCATCTTAAGAATATTTAGCTTAGTTCTCATTTAGGCCACGAATTCTAGATAATGCATCGATAACAAAAATGTGTTGTGTTCATATCCTCACAAGTAAGTTACTACCCTAAGCCAGCCTCGATCAGCTCGCTACGAGTGCCGTGTTCCTTTTGAGACCCGTATTGCAGCTTGCTGTGAGGTGTGCTGCTAAGAACCTCAAATATACGACCGTTAATACAAAACATTGCCCTGTAAAAACTGACCATCCTCCTTCCGACCATCTTCCATTGATACCTGGGATTTGAATGAACGTGAGCGACCACCTTCTTCAAACGACCGCTGTTACTGCATTACATTCGGTAGTCGTACCCTATGTAAAGCGACCGCCTAATTTATAGTCCAAATGCCTGAAAATCTTCTTTGATATTTTAGCCTTTGGTGTTATGGACTGCTCGGACCTTTTTACACCCGACCTTCTTGATACTATAATGAAGCTAGTAACTTATTGTATTTGTAATGGACACCGACCACCTTGGAGACCGATTTGGGGTCAAGCAACTACATGGTTATTTATTCATCAATCCATCACCGCCTTGATAACAAAACAGTACGTTTTATGATTCAACGTAAATTTGTACAGGTTGTCCATTCGTCACCATGGTAACCACGATAAAAAGTTAAGGTTTCAGTGAATAGTTTTTGTATTAAGAGTGTTCAGGGCCGGACGGCCCCTCTACTTTTTATGAATGAAATCTTCTCAGTGTTATCTTTAAGATTCGCATGAAAAAAGATTCTAGCTTTACACTTTCAAATGTGCTCCGCCGTCCCTGATCATGAGTATGTATAAGCCATTGCACGGTTACGCCGCCATCTTGAATCAGAGCAAACCCGGCAAAATTTACAGAAATCTGGAGGCACTGTGACCTCCCGTAACTCCGCTCATTTTTATCGGATTTTCAAAATTTAAGCCTTTTTAAAAATCCTTTTAGTGTTATAATAGATACTATCCATTAGAAAAACTACAAGTCGAGAAAATAAGATTATTGTTTTCCAAATAACTACAATCGCACTTATAGAAAAACAGATCGAGTCGTAGATAGTAGATAAGATACCTAAATTGGCCTTATTTTCATCTCGACAGCTGCTATGCATACCTGCTGATTATTGAGTTTAAATTTTGAAAATCCGATAAATGAGTGGAGTACAGGAGGTTAAACTGATCCAGATTTCTCATACATTGCTGGGTTTACCCCGAATCAAGATGGCGGACGAAACCGTGAAGTGGTTGGTTTATCGGACATTGGATTGTTCAGTTATCAGTACAGTTGTTGTACACACCTATTTCAAAAATGATTGTGTTTAATGGTTAGAAGAAGAAGAAGTATAGTAAGAAACAACACACGACGATCGACAAAGAGCATCTGTATATCTTATTCATCCTATAGACGCGATTATTTTATTCATTTTGTCATGATAGGCTGCAACTGTTTCGATTCTTTTAGTGTTGTCCTGAATCTTCAGCTATTCAAAACCTTGTTTGCAGGTATTCTTGTCTTGTTTCTTGTCGCTTTCGGCTCCAAAAACCTTAACTTGAAATAGGTGTATAAGAGCCAGTTGTCGGTACTTCAACAGGGCTCAGTTGTTACGTGTTTTACAAGATCGATCATGTTTCATATGCTGCTGGGAGATGTTGTGCGCAATGTGAGAGGTCGAAAAGCTGCACCATGGCTGTCTGTCGGAGGAACTGCGAGCTTTTTGGCTGATCACTGAAGCACTTTGGTATTTTCAAATATGATCGAATATTTGATGACACACCGCCGTAAAACGACCAATTTTCTCTACACTATGTTTACAGACAGCCAATCAGAATACAGAAAAAGCTTTACTTCCGGCTTATTATCTAGAGTAATACACCGTGGTACATCCGGCCACGCGTACTTCATTTTCGCTAATAACTTGCCTGACTAGTTATGCAAGTGACGCGTGCGATATTACACGGTATGTCGTTCCAAATCATTGTATAACAATTATATATTGGACTAATATAATATAATCCATGACAAGCATTTTGTTTGATCTTCTTGGCTGTACTGATTCTTAATGGTTTTTGGAGCATAATAAGAAAATATAACAGAAAGAACTGGAACGGAATTCAAATAAGATTAAAAGAGTGTACAAGATAGGGAAGACAGACAAGATAGGGAAGACAGACAAGATAGGGAAGACAGACAAGATAGGGAAGACAGACAAGATAGGGAAGACAGACAAGAAAGTGAAAAGGAAGGGACAAAAAGGGAGGAAAGAGGCGAGAAAACAGAAGAGAAAAGAAAAGAAAAGAAGACAAGGTGATTAGAATTAAATTTAGTGATGAATAGGTAATTTATACACCGTAAAGAAAGAGAATACTTACTGACGTTTCGGACGCTAGTCCTTCGTCGGAGTAAAAAAGAATTAAATTTAGGCTTTTGTAAAAGAATAGTTTTTTTTGTCGGCATAATATTGTAATTCATGGGAATCGCTTTATTTTAATCCAAAGTCCTTGTTGCGGCTTCCTTTCAGAGTTCTACTTCCATCAAAAACGACATTTCATCATGCTAAAAATAAAACGTCCGGTGGTTAAACAATGTAAAACTAAATGATGAACTTTCGGTCGTTGTTTATTCGACACTGAAAGGCTGTAGACAAACAGCCGAAAGCTCATAATGTAGTTTTAATTTTTTTGTCCAGTGCACGTTCGATTTTTATAAAAATGTCTTATTCGCTTGAAAACTCATCAAATTGAATTGTTAAAAGTTAAAAAAATATATTTATTGGCAACCATATTGTACATAGAGCCCGCAGTAATTCTCACTAATCGAATACGGCGATCTTCGCGCACGCGCAGTGAATGAAATCAGGACAACGGTGGCTAAGATGGAAGAGAAGGGCTTTAGTTATGAATGTTTCCGTAAAAAGACTTTATTCGAATAAATATCTAGACAAAATTTGATCTTTTCCTGTTTCGGATTTCTTTCGTCATGGTATACATGAAGCGATGATATCATCTTCATCACCATCGTCTGTGATCCGTTGAAAACAGATAACTTGCATTTTCTAATCGAAACGGGAAACGTTACAAAAGAAGCGATTACGATGGATTTTAGTTCGAACTTACTAAATTACGGAAAAGCTTTTCATAATCTTGGTTATTTTAGACATTCTATCTGGAATAGCTGACTACATAGTTGGAAAACTAGAAAAAGAACGAGAAACGAATGTAACAAGAACTAGAATAATAGGATCAATCAATCAATCCTTTATTTATACACGGTTAATAACTCTCAGGAAGCGCACAAATAAATAAACTAGTACTGTCCAAATAAACTTATATAAAATGTGCCTGCTTTTCTTGAGGGCCTTGTGTAAGAAAGCTAAACCATGGCTGGACATGGAGTGACCAATGGCTGGGTTATTGACTACTTAGTAATCTTTAGGTGGCTAGTAGTACCCCTACAAAGCGGTTACCTCTTGCGTCGTCCAAGTTTCCAGTTTCCTCGAAAGTGATTGTAATGGTTGTAATATAAATGTTAGCACGTGTAATAGTAAAGATACACTTTGCGGTTAGTCAATGCTTAGTAACAAAGAACAGGCGCTTTTATTTATTTTGAAGATTTTGTACTTCACTACCCTTAGATTAAAAGGCACAACCGAACTAGAAAAATTCAACTTTTGCATTCTTTGTTATGCAACACCCCGGAATGTTTATCAACCGGAAACATTCACTAGTTGAGCCCCGCCACCCGCCTCTTCCCGTCCCCAACCTGGAACGCCTACAGCAGGCTCGAATCCCTTATGCAACTCCTCCTGTCAATCCCATCACAGGTGCTGCAAGAATAATATTGAAATCATTTACAGAAATTGAATTTGTTCTCAATGAACATTTACTTTTCCCCCGCGATTTCAAGCACAATGGAACGATCGATATATAGTTGTGCATGAAAAACACTTATGAACCGGCTGAGTAGAGCTGAGCTAAAGAACGCAACCCTCTTCTGTCTTTCGTGAAATGATACAGTGATCCGTTTTTATTCTTGAAAAAATACTCGTCAAGCAAAACATCTTGTGTTTTTTTCGCTGCTTCAAGTTTTATTATTGATCGCAGAGGTACGATGAATTTAAAACAATAGCAAAACGGAAAAAAAATCTACAATTTTTGCAGTAAAAACTTGAATTGTTTACTTTCATTTTATTTTTCAGTAAAATTACTCATCACATCGTTGTAGTATGACCTTTCCATTGACTGCGATTATTCTTTGCACCAATCAGGCTGATGGAGGAACAAGACCAAGAAGACAATGAATATTCTAGCGAAGTGATTATGATCCTAATGCTATTGTTTCAAATACATAAGCGGTTGACCTTTTTTGAAACGGTATTCAAAGAGACTAAATATGTAGCGCTACCTTTGTCAGCTCTCTTACCAGTCGGTATATATTTTCAGCTAAGATTACAGCCCGCCGGGAGACCTATTAAGGAAGGGGATTTCTTGGCTAAATATTCTCAAAACAAGTTATTAGGGCTGCGTATAAAACGGCTTATAACTGTGCAGGCGCGCGCGTAAACAGCATCAGATCCAAAGCATAAATTAAACCTAATTGAAAAAGACGTGTAACTATGGCAGGAAAAATGTCGAAATACTGCGAGCATAGTTTTTCCTGATTTTTGAAATATTTTTGCACAAACGATTTGAATCTTTTGATTGAGATGGGAGATGAAAATAAGCTTTCTTGGTTGACATAAAACACTCTGGTTGTTTAGTCAAGGTGTTAAGGAACAACACGTGACGTGTTGTGTAACATGTAAAGTTCGTCGTAAACAGCCCGTGTGGACTGTGACGCAGTGGAAAAACACTCAATTACGACCGGAAGTTCCAAAGAAAGTTTATTTCTTTAGTCATGGCATTTCGCCAAACAAACGAATCACAACTATGCCTATTATGTTGTCTTTGTTCGACCATCAGAGCACAACAATGTTTTGTATTGGGCAAGGCACAAGTGAGGTCTCGTAGGCCAATGTTGAGGCGGTTTTTCGATTCCTGCTTTGAGATAATACGGCCCGATTCTCGACACGTATGTTATCTAATTAGGATGTCCAATCCAACTCCTTTGATCGATCGACCTCACACCTTGGAAAAGTCTAAGGAAAAAGAAGTTCAAGGTATGATCGTTCGTCGAGCTGATGTTTTGCAGCAAGACTTTTTGTTGTTATTTAGATCGCATTTGACCCCAGACCTCCGTAGAAAACAAGCTATTTACAACTTCTCGTTATTTCAAATTTATAAGCATGCATATGAAACAATGTAAGGCAAGGAGCTATTTAAAACTGCGTCAATTAAGCGTTTTGATTGGTTATTTCCCGCAGTTTTTGTACTGATTGACAGTTATCTATGTTACTAAACAAAGACATGACCATGTGAATTTCGTTTACCCCACCCACGGAGAGATTTGATTGGTTGAATAAAACACTCTTAACTTCAAAGGGAAAGCCGTGGAATCGTGATTGACGCTTCATCGAACAAGTTTGGTCAGCATCATTCACATGTGCTCACGTATCATTTGGACTATGTGTAGTTGGCCGGTAGTAGCAAAGCTAACCGAGATCTTGAAATCGTAGCGCGGGAATCGGCAAATCAATGCGTTTCACATCTTTACAAATGGCGGAGGGATCTAGTCAGTTGTTTCGGGATCCAGAAACGTGTCCAAATTGTTTAAATGGACTTGAAAACCCTAAAGTTCTACCGTGTTTACATACTTTCTGTAAGCAATGTTTGACTGAAGCGTTACACCGCGATTTGGATGGACGTTTGAATTTGAAATGCCCGAAGTGCCAGAGAGACTTTCATCTTCGAGATGATGGCGAAGATCCTTTAGATGAATTTCACGAGCCTTCACCGTATTTGAGTAGAGATATATTCAATGTATTTCCACCACAAGAAGACATTGTCGATAGCAGTAGTTTAATTCGAGCCGTGATACGCGATTGTAGCAACTGTGGAGAAGGTTCTTGGGTGACCTCCTATTGCAAAGACTGCAGTGAATATCTCTGTGAGAATTGTGTTCGAGCTCATCTACGAGTACGACTCACTAAAGATCATAAAATTGTTTCTCTTATGGAGGGAGCGATTCTTCAAGGGAAAATGACGATGAAGAGTTCTGAAGAGGAGATCAATGCTACTACAACATCATCGCGTAAACCTATGGCTTCGTCACTACAACCGGAACAA
>OCZR010318807.1:0-12536 GCA_900234385.1 Anemonia viridis | reverse complement strand
AACATATCACTGACATAAGATTTTTCATGCATCTGCAACTTTCACAACTTGTTTCCCTACATTGCCTCCACTCATCATTGAAACAAAAGCCTTCCCAGTGTTCTCCAGGCCAACTTCAACTGTCTCACGACTTTTGAGTTTTCCCTCTTGCACCCAGGTGACCAACTGTTTCATTGCGGCAGGAATTTGTTCAGGATAATTCAGTATTAGGAATCTCTCACGTGTGACGTTCTGTTTGGTGGCAATTTCTTGGACGTCTGGCGGTAGGGGTGGAGGATATGGAAGATCTTTGTTGTACTGTGATATCTGGCCACACAGTACAATATGACTTTCCTTATTCATAAGACGAATAACCTACAAATAGAATTTACAGGGTTTTGATTTGATAGGAGGCTAGGTAGTTGTTGACTTCCTCTAGCCTTCATAGCCATGGGGCAAAGTGCCTGGCTAGACTTTCAAAACCTCTTTTTGTGATCCCAATGTGATCAGTATGACTATGGAATTGCCATACCTTTTCTATTCAAAAAAATTTCCTTCTCAGCGGTTCCTTTCACAGCTCCCTGCATCATCTTGAAAGGTACCCTGCCTTTCCATCAAAGTGAGATGAACATTGAGCTTGCAATGATAGAGACATGTGAATAATATGTGGACAATTGTCCAAGGTGTGAAGGAAGGTATTCACAGGTATCATTGCAAGCTCACCAATTATCTCCCTTTGATGCAAAGCCATGGCTACCTTTCAAGATGGCACAAAACATATGCCAATCAACATTCATAACCTCACACTTCCAGCACTTCAAGCATTTCTTACCTCTTCGCTGATGGTGCCACCAACATTGTCAAAGTACATATCAACACCTTGTGGACAGCAAGTTTTAAGAGCAGCACTCATGTCTTTGGTTGTTTTGTAGTTGATTGCTTCATCAAAACCTAATTCTTTGATGTATGCACACTTTTCATCAGTTCCACAAATACCGACAACTTTTCCACTTCCCAAGAGTTTTGCAATCTGAAAAATTGTAAATTTTGATATTATTTATTTTCATAAAGTCTCACTTTTAAAACTTTAAGCTACACAAGATTTAGTACCTCCTCATGCCCTCCCCACCCCTTGGAAATTTCAACCACCCTTTGTGGGGGAGGTATGGATATTTTCTGGAACTACACAATATACCCTCCTCAGACTCTCCCCACCCCTTGAGAATTCCAATCCCCCTCTGTGGCGGAGGTAAGGATATATACTGGAACTACACAACATACATTCCTCACACCATCCCTACCCCTTGGAAATTTCAACCACCCTTTGTGGATGACGTACGGACATTTTCTGGAACTACACATTGTCAATAAACCCTCCTCAGAAACTCCCAATTATAACCCCCCTGTATGGGGGAGGTATGGATAGTTTATTATAAGCAATAAACATACCTGTCCTGCTGCAACTCCACAAGCCCCTGAAGCACCACTCACAACAACAGTCTGATTACTACCTGCTACCAGGTGACCTTTAACTTGTATCCCAACAAGAGATGTTAGTCCAGTCAATCCACACAGACCTAGAGCAAGTGATGGTTTTTCTTTGACTACTTGGTGTTCAACCTATGAATTAAATCAAGGGTCTCTATTGAATGGTAATGACTCTATTTAACAAAACAGCACTTACTGGTAGTAATAAAGCATAGCTCTCAACCAATCAGAGCAAATGCACTATCTAAGCTAATAATATAATGATTGGCTAAATGGCACAATAACTGATAATGATTATGATGATGATGGTGACATTGTTCATAGCGATGATGACGTTGGTGATAGTGGTGATAATAAGCAGATGATGCAATAATGGTAATTATCCTCTGTGTATATGGTGAAGATGTTAATAATGGTGATAATGATAATGATTGTGATGATGATGTTTGTAATGATGCTCATGAGGATGACAGATCTTAGTATGATAATTTAAGAATCTTGTATGGCAAACTTGATCTCAAAAAATAAAATTTATTTTGCAATCAACTTCTAAATTACAAAAAAAGTGCATAAGCCTTTGGCTTGAGTGACATGATCGAACAATTCCTGTTCTCAAGTATCTCTGTGCATGCTTTCAGAAAATGTTGGACTTATACTTTCTTTGTGTGGATTCAAGACTTCCGGCATAAATTTTAAAGGACAAGAAATATGGTCAGGTATGTAAATACTTTTCAAATAAATATTTGGAGATATTCTATCTTGTTGCGTTCTAAGCCCAAAATTTACTATGAGTGATGTGAATGTGATCAGCGAAAGTACAATAATATATGGAATTTTATCAAACTTTGTCAGCACGTATTTCTTCTTAGTCTCCCTCGCAGCCGCTACCTGTGTCATCACATTATTTTCTTCTCTGAGTAACTCGTTACTAGGGGAGGAAAATTGCGAGCTTGACGACATAGGTAGCGGCTGCAAGGGAGACCAATTTCTTCTGTGCTGACATTTATATTTACATGGTAATAGAATACATTATAAGCTAGGTATGCAACATGCAACAAAAACCTTCATCAACCTTTTCTAAATTGGCTATATATTACAAGGTGCGTTGATTAACCTGCACATAGCCTTAACGATGAAACACAGGCAGGGAAAACGTATCAAGCATCTCGTCCTGGAACGGTAACGCCTGTAAATATTATGTAAACAAATCGAGGCTGTACCTTCTGCAGTTGATCTTCGGCATTCAACAATGCATAGCTCTGCCATGGCCACTTGTTAGTCGTCACCATATCACCTTCTTTATAATTCTCGTTTTTACTCTCGACTACTACTCCTATCCCTCCACCTGTAGGTGGTTTACCTAGGACCCACTTCGGGATGTAAGATTTGACATTCGGATCATCTTCGTTCATACGACCTCGCATGTAAGGATCGACCGATAGATATAAGGTTTTAGCCACGATCTCACCATCTTTGCACGTTATGGGGTCAGCTTTCTCATATGCAAAGTTTTCTACAGAAGGAGGATTAGTTTTTCCAGGTCGATTTTTGAATACAACGCGATACACTTCCTCCGCCATCTTCTCTCAATCTTCTCACAATCGCTAGGTGTGCAACGCATTCTGGGAGTATTATATTTTACGTAGAGGGGAGGGGTAATAAAAGCGTCCAAAAAAATATAATGCGTCACATATTACGGCAATAATGACTGTATTTTTTATATAATGCTGATCATCATCATCACCACCACCACCACCACCACCATCATCATCATATACCATTATTATATTTTGCACAGAGGTGCGCAGTCGATAGTAGCCAGTTACAGTAGTCCTGAGCACAAGGCAGTTGATTTCCTGATAAAGAGTAGCTCTAGCAGAAGCGTTTTCAAACAAACGCTACAATGAAAGCCATTTGCCATTTTGAAAGCTATCCGTTCACAAAAATCTTTGAATCATTTCAAACGCACCCTGGACTCCAGAGCTTCTATCTCACTAGCCTCGGGTAGGTTTGGACGTGCCGTCCAACAATAGCCTGATAAAACAGACTACTACAAACTGCTGTGTTTCCTTTTAGGCGAATATGTACACCATCGTTTTATTATTTGTACTTTTTAATTTTTCTTCATTGTAACAAAAATGCCAAAACAAAACTTATGCAAACACATACGCCAAGTTGATTGCAATATTTTCTCTCATAATTACTAAACAAGGTATTGGAATGGAGAATGGACCGTAAACATGTGCGATAGCAAGGATGATGGACTTTTAGTCACTGAAAAATTTTGAAAACAAGGTTTAAAATAGTTAAGGGAAAACGAGTAAATATTATGCAGTTCAGTATGATACCCGACCCATTTAGAAATATTTTAGCAAAAATCTATAGTTCAATTTTTAAAAAATTGTTCAAAAGGCAAAGATATCAGTACTGAGCATATGTCATAACGTAAGCCCAGTTTTTTTTAAATCATACTTTATATATTTTGATTACATGGCAAGATGTAAGGCATAAGTTTCTATAATTCTGATTTCATGAAACATTTTCACACATAGATTTTTCTTTATTTTGTCAGTCGTCAACTTCAACTTGGAACAGTTGCTTTGTTGAGCACTCAAGCAAATTCGAGGAAAGTCAATTATCACAAGAAACTAAGCATATGGGATCTTTGGTGTCGGCTGTTGGAGTTTCCCCTCGGGCTTATAGCATAGGACTGAGTAAGCTACTGTCATTAGTAACTCTCCAGGCCTCCATAGATTACTGAGGAAACACGTTGACCAAAATATCGGAGCTGTCTTTAACATTCTTTAAAGATAATTTACACTGAGTCAGTTCAATTATTTTTACCAAAGGCAACCGATTGCTTTGAAGCTAAAGATAGTTCCCTTGATAAATCTATTCTAGACTACATGACGACTGGATCACTAGTTGTTATTCCATTCCTGTCTCTCTTCGTGGACTGGACGTAGGATTTCTGGATCTGACCAAACTCTAATGACTCTTTTATAAGAATATTTATCAAGTCATTGACTATATGATTGCTATATACAGATTTGGAAATTGATAGCAAAAACGGAGAATGTTAAATTGGGGTTCTTGTAGCCGGGACGTATCGTGAAAATTTTGATGTCATCTCCAAACGTTGTGTACGTAAAGTTGAATCCCCAAAACTTAATCTTCATAAAAACATTTTTTTGTTGATGTCTACTCTAAAAATGATTTTAACGGCAGATAGTTGAAATATTGACACTCTGTTAATTACCGAGACAAAAGCAATCGAAGTAATTGACTTTATACGTATCACTTCTTTTCGTCAAACAGTCTCCCCGCCTTTTCTCTTTTTCCCGCCTTTTGTCTACAATGGCGGACAAGAACATCGCTGTGATTTCACTTTTTCTTACCACCAAACTCTTGTATATACAGCTTTTCAATCTGAAAATGTGATTTAATTTGCAATAATTTCTTTCAATTCATTATGGTTATACTATATAAAAATTATCCGGCTTGAGTTTTCGTGAAAAATCGATGTGCAGAAGTTTGGCGCCATTTTTAATTTGACGGCAAACGCGGATCACGCTTCGGTAAAATCATTCGCTAAGCCGGCAATTTTTTTTAGTCAGTATTACTTTGTTTTTCTCATGAGATCTTAAATTTTTTATATATATCAGTTTATTATTTGGCCTTACAGCGTACTTCCCATCGTTCCACAGGGACCGTCATTAAGGGGGATTGAAAGTGGGTGAACTGATAAACATGTTGCAAATATTCATTGGAATTGTTAAGCTGTCAGGTGATTTTTTATTGACCATGACGTAATCTGATAAAGACTAGAACATAACACCTTGCTGTCAAAGAAATGTGGCCTAAAATGGCATGTCAGGGTTACTTCCCCTCGGTTTCCGACACTTGCCTTCGTAAATATCTTTCAATGTGTCGAGATGTTTTATACTCCATGACGAAATACAATGACACTAAAGTAAAAGTTGTCGTAAACCTTGGATATCAACGGTTTTAGAGACAATGATGACACTGATATCAACTATTAAAGTAAAGCGTATTTCTTTCATATATTAGCCTTTTTTTCTTTTTGCTCCTTTTTTTTTTCCTTGGGACTGGTCTACCAGTCTAAGTTTGTCTCTCTTTCTTTTTTTTTTGTTGTCTTTTCTTATTTCCATCTTAAAATATAAAAATGCACAATTTATGGACAATTCTCTTCTCAATCAACTGAGTTTACGGTTGGGCTGTATAATCGTGCATTAACGCGCAGCACGCGCAAAGTGAAATGTGAAACATACACGCGTTCTTAGTATAATTCACTGACTCAAATGAACAAGGTATCATACTCAATTATAAGCCAAGAATATCTGCGGCTTCGAAAATTCCCTCTCTTAAAAGCTATACGGCGACCTTTAAAGAAATTACCACCATAATTATCCAATAAGTCAGTCGATACACAAAATCTCGTCGCTTTATAAATAACTATTGAAAAACATATTTATTTACAAAGAAATTTGGGTTGATCTAATATGTATGGTTACGAGAGAGTCGGGTATTTTAAGACTATCGATTCCATGACTTAAACAAAGTAGCTGCTCAGATGTTTCTACTGTTTGTATTTGAGGAATTTTAATCGACAGAGTAAATGGAATAACTCGGTAAATTAGTGCTAATTTGAACCCTTTTCTTTAATGAGGGCTAATGACTCTTAGATCATGTGGTGAACAATTTACCGTCTTTACCATTTTTCACCAAGAAATCCCCTTTCTTTCAAATATACTAATTGATCAACTACTGAAGACATCAATACACCTAACACAAAAGTCTGAGGATTTGCACTTTATTATCTCGCTAAACCCCTAAGAAGACTCTGAATATTCACATATTCAAGTCCTATTCCATTGATGCATGAGCTGGAGTCTTTGTGTAACTGATTTCGTCTTGAAATTGACTATAAAGGGAGATAATTCTAGGTGTACCATTCAAACTGCCGGTTCACGCTGGTTGTTATCTCGCTGCGAGCCACTGGGGCCATATTATTATTGTACAACTCTTTTTTTTCCATTTCTCTGATTTACAAAACAGGAACAAATCCTCCAGGCTTTATCTCGTTTTTTTACTTTTCATCTTTTTTTGTTTAATTTGAAGAGGCAACGAAATTAATTTTTGGAATAACTGCGGAATTGAGTGGCGAGCCATTGTCCAAAACCATGGGCTCACAACTGGATTGCTTTTAAGAATGTTCTACGATAAAATCTTGTCTAAATGAAAAATCAAATTTGCACTGAGTTTATTACAAAGACACAACTAGATTTAAGAGGAAAATTGAAATTATATTATTGTATCTTTTCTCTTGTTTTATTATTGTTACCGTTGTAGAAACAAAAGTTTCTTTAATTACTGCTTATTGTACATAATGAATTGTCAATATTTCTCACATAAGTCGTTTATAACTTAATCCGCTAATTTCTAGAACTACTTGTCGTTCCATTATACCTCACGCGTTAAAATGACTATAATATTTATCATATATCTTTCTAGTTTTTCAACCTGTGGTTAACTCGTTTATTATACCCAATCTTACCCAATCAATATGTATTCAGTTTTGCCTAATTGTTTAAGCAAGATTTTGAACGGTCTTTCACTGATCTTCGTCCGAAATAAAATCCCCAAAATGCCATTCCAAAAAGGCACTCCTAAAATTGCTTCATCAGTGTTTTACGATTGTTTTTTTTTTACACACTCTAGCATTCTCGAGGTACTCAAAAGTTACATGACTAAACAACCACTGATCTCTAGTTATACGAAGCATTCAAGATCAATGTCACATACAAATATCATTTTCTTATGTATATATATATGTGTGTGTGTACATGTGTGTGTATCCGATACGTCCGCTTATGGAGAAGAAAAGTTCAAAGTGTCTTTCATGACTTTGTCGTATTTACAAGTCTTTTTAACATTCGGTTTTATACCCTAAGAAGTTTTGCAGATTTAATGATGTCTTGACTCTCTTTTCCCGCTGTCGTCGGTTGCAGAACCAAACTCGTACAACTTCTTTATCAAGACGCAAGCCATCGGCGATTCTTACTATTTCGGGCGAGGAAGGTTTTGTTTGCTTCATAAAGTGGTTTTCCAATGCTTCTTTCGCAGCTAGACCTATCGTTGTCCTTCGCTTTCGTCTTCTCTCAGATCCATACTTTTCTCCACAAGTTCCTCCACTACGTTCAGCCTCGTCCAACCATCTCTCCAAAATGGGCTTCAACTTACAAGCGTTCTTGAAACTTAGTTGCAAATTTTCAAAACGACAGATTGTAGTTTGGCTGAAGTCAGTTCCATGGACTGCAGCAAGAGCAGCACCAACGTTGGTCTGCGTATAACCAAGTTTTATTCTCCTCAGCTTAAATTGATTCGCAAATACTTCAAGCTCGCGAAGCTTAGAAGGATCCACGCCAAAGTCCAACGGTAGGGGAGGCGGGGGTCCCCTTTGATCGTGAGTCAACATAGGAGCAATAGAATTCACACCATTCAAGCCATGAAACGCGGTAGAACTGACATTGACGTTCATTAACCTAGGCTCTATTTTCCCACAATGGGAGACCGCTGTTGGAAGAGTACTTGGTTGTGGACCATACATACTCATAGTCATGGACGGTTCATGGCCTGGCTGTTGGTAGGACGAGTAGGGATTCTCATTTGGATAAGGTACTGATGCACAGGCCATACGCATGATGCTGGCTTGCTAACACACTGATCTCAGCTATTTCCCTTCAGTAATATTTTTTTTGGTCCGTTAGAACTAGGAAACAGAGCAGGATACCTTATATCCAAGACGAGCACTGCGGAACACGCTTAATTTTGTTAAACAGTTAGACAAGTGTGTCCGATGGATGAAAAAACTGTAATGTCCTTCCGAGGAGCCCGGGCGTCTTTTAAAGCCTTCGTCGAGATGTTTAACTTTTGTATCTCGGACGCTTTAGGCGAAAGAATAAGAGATAAGAGCTAAGTTAACTCATCATGCCAACGGAAAAAACACGAATCACAAACGGCACCATCGTGCCTTGGACGGCTAGGATTGCTTATTCTTGATTGGTGCATATTTATAAGGTGAAGATTGGACGAGATATCGTCTGATACACTTTCCAAGTTCGAGTCTTAATACATTTATATTATCTAACACACCGTCAGTTTTAAGTATGATAGCGGCATTTGCTCCTAAAGCTTTGGAAAAGTGTTCAGAACGTGGTCTTTGGCAAAGCGGAAATCGAAATTAATGATCGATCCTCGCCATCAGGACTTGAGAGGTGGTGTACCCGATCACAACCCTTAACGATTCTTTCCTCATATTTTTACAACTCAAATCAATTTCAAAGCTTGATCTTGAGTGAGAGAATAAATATTCAATTTTGCTGACGACTGAACCGAGAATCGTACGAATTATAATTATACTCAGTGATAAAAGTTGCGTTTTGGAACTGAAGAATATCAAAAAAATAACAATTGAAAACCTAGCCTGTTGTTTTCGATTCTCAAGATTTTTCTCAGTCAAATCTAATCTGATGGCGATTCTCTACAGGATGTAAAAACGCGCATGTAAAAAACCAATTGAAAACGTACAATTGCCATGAGTTCTGATTCAAAAGCCCACGAATTCCCCCAACTGTTTGCATATTAATATTTCCCAGAGAAAAACGATTTTAGATAACGAACTCAAAGGGACACTTTATATTGTCATAGAAGGGAACCCAACGCCTCGTAATTCAGTCCTAAATAAAAGCTAATCGAATAATGGCTGTGGGAACAAAACAGACGTGAAAATGGTCACCTCAAATAAACACTCTGTCTCTTTGGCCGTATAAATCGCTCTTTATCATATGTCTCGATTTCTTCAGATTTTCCTCAAGGAAAAAATTCCATTCAAACATCTTAATTTGACCCCAAAATTTCAAGTATATTTCCATCAAATTTTCACAAAATAATTTGGTATAATTTTACTTGTTGGTGCTAGTGGGGGGGAGAAGATCATGACGAGTAGTGAGTGATCTTTTAGTGTGGTTTAAGATTTTTCACAGATGATTTTAAATCTTCTTCAGTGACAATAAAGAAATCCATCCTGGTTCTAAGGAAGGTTCGCATTTGGGTCTTAGTAAGAATTTAATGACATTGTCACCAGTGAGTCGGGGCCGGACCATGCATTTGCGCTCAACATTCGGGCGGCTTAAACATTATCCTTCGCTGATACCTCGAGAGGCATTCTCTCCGAGTAAATAAAATATCTCAAATAATCTAACCATAGACTTCATTTTTTTAAAACCAGGTAAATTCTAGTAAACAAACCTTTATTTACCGGAATGTTCATTGCAAAAAAAGACACTAGTGAAAACAAATATTTTTACAAAAAAGTTTTCCCCAATATTAAAGTAAATTCCGTTACTATTTTTCCATTACTTATATTTTACAGAACCAATGTATTCCTTTTTTAATTTACCGGAACGTCATTTGCAAATCCATGTGAAAAAAAATATTTTTACGAAAAAGTTTTTCCGATTTCAAAGTAATTTCCATTGCTAATTTTCCCTCAAATTCTCATATTTTACAGAATCAATGTGTTTCAATATAACCCATTTTACTAGACGTTTAGCTTACATACAATATAACAGCATAAGAAATCAAAATAAGGCTTCTGGGTTTGTGTAAAAGTTGCTCACAATTCACCAAAATACACTGATACAGACAAATGGTACTGCTTCAAGTGGTCCAACGTTCTTCAATTACACACAGTCATTAAAGTTTTACTTTATTAAATTGAGTGATCTAGAAAATAATAGCTTTGATATCCTCGACAAACTCAAGTATCAAATTCTGGGAGATATTTTTTTGAAGCTAGCGCTTTTTATTTTGCAACTCGCGCGGGCTGAACTGATTCACTTAAAAAAAAAAAGTCGAGTGTTATGATTTTTTTCACTAAATTTTTGAAATTTTTCTAATGTTTGTTAATCATTATAGTACGAGTTTCTTAGGAATGAAGTAATGACAGAAAATATCTATAAATGTTCACTTTAATAGCGCGATATTCAGATTTTGAGTGTTATACCATAATAATATAATATTTGGAGGAAAAGAAAAGCATTTTGACAAGAAAAGTTTAAAAACACAAATCTAAAAAGATCTGGATTTAAGATTGTTTTAAAAAGGTTGAAACTGGTACGAAGAGTAAAGTAGTGGAGAGGAATGGATCAGGAATGAGAGAGCGGAAACAACCGAAAAACCAAGAACAGAGAGAGTCAGAGTTGAGAGTTCAGGAATGACAGGAAAGAGGAAAAGAGAATATCGAGAAAAATGACCTAGAAATAGTGTTGGAGAGTCTTTTGACGTCTGTTTCCCTCCGTTCCCAAAGATTGGGCGATAATAGTACTTTTTTCGGTACAAAAAGATTTCAACGGAAGAAAAGAAGGATATCACAAAACGCGGCAAATCTCGATACACTGATTTTAAAATGCTTCAGGGTGAATTCAGAACTAATCCTCCCTAAAACTTACTGAAAAAGAGCACAGCTATACGGTATTGGACTAAGAAATTAATCAAACTTGACTAGTATACGAGTTACTACTGTCCTCCTCCTAGTATTGGTTTAATTCTACTTTATGAATTGCCTTTTAGGGTCTCTCACAACTTGAGAAATCTTTGACAATTACTAGGTCGTTACTGCAAGGGTCGGATGAGTAATGACCCTAACATACACTGAACACCAACAGAGTTAACAAATTCCGCCTTGGGGGACAATATCTACTCTTAGGAAGTATTTACATGTCTTTTGATATCAGCTGAGACATTACGAGACAATATTTAATGCTTTGTTTATAGTTATAAAGTTACACCAAACCACTGATTCCTGCTGAGTAAAAAAAATTTTTTTAAGAAAAAAAATTGAAAAATGTCTTTAATTTTTCCTGTTTTCAGTAACATCCCTTTTCTTATTGCATTAATATTATTCAATTTTTTATCTTATTAAGATACTTATACTAAATATTTTTTTATTTATATGTTCATCGCTCTTCATTACATGGATAGTAGCCATAATAATAGGAGCGCGCAGTATTGGTGTAATATAGTGTATGTGTTACCTAACAGTATGAAGAAATTCCTATATTGTCATTGTTGCTGTTATTGTTGTTATTCCTTGTTGTTATTGTTGTTACTACTATTTTTATAAAGCAGTGTTTTGTTACACTTCAGGATCTAGGATTTTAACCAAGGAAGTTCAAGTTATACTTTGTCTCAAAAAAACGTACACTCGGGCAACTTGGGTACTGTTATATAGACCTATTTAGCTTCGTTGTTTGTTGTGCACTTTTCAAACCATGTTATGCCCTTCTTGGGAGTTGATTCTTTCATGTGAAAATATTTTTATAAAAAAACACTTCTCAAGGGAATTATGTCGTCTGGAATGGGCAAAAGAAAACAATTGAATTAGTAAAATAGCGGCTATCACTTTATTACCTTCAAAAATGATTTCAAGTTGAGACATTGAATTAGGTCAGGTTCTGTACATTTTCTGTATTGTTGAACCAAATATTTCAACTTCAAGCTAAAACAATGTTTGAAGGCAATGATGGCATATAACTCAGTCTGTTATCTGCTGTTTTAGAGGCGACCAAACAACTGAAAATAACATATATAATAATCAACCTTGTTTTACTAGGGTACCTCTTTATAGTCATAATAACAATAATAATATGAACAAATCTTTGGCTTTAGAAAATGTATTAGGAATTTTTTTAGTTTCGTGCAACAGATTCCATCATATGTCCCGACAGAAAATGATGAATTTTGCCACACCTTTATCTAAACTACATAAAACGACTGACATTGTTCTTAATAGATTCTTGATGCATTTTTTTTACGATAAAGTAAAGTTAAAATTTTAAAAAAAAAAATTTTAGAAAGTCAATCAATCTCCAACAAAAACCATCCAAAATTATTTCTCATTGAATTATAAAAGATTCCCAGCCACAAATTTATTCATTAGGTTAACTTGTTTCCTTTATTCAATTCCAAAACTTAACTCTAAATTG
>OCZR010318572.1:2658-14592 GCA_900234385.1 Anemonia viridis | reverse complement strand
GTTCATTGAACAATTTATCCTACAGAAGTAAAGCAGCTGAACAAAGTTTTTAATATATTTTAAGGTAAATTAAAAAAAAAGTCAAGTCAAAGGAAAGATCTCATTAACTCTTATGTGATGCCAAGAAATGAAATTCAAGGCTCTTAGAAAAATGATTCCCAGAAGCAGTCACCCTGGATACATTTTTTGTTTTGTTGCTTAGTAACAGAAAACATCCATGCCTCCCCAACCCACCCTTGCCTGAAGAGGATTTCTAAAATGTGTAGAGGGTACTCTCTTTCTGGAGTCTTCCATATGCCTCCCCTATGATCCTACGTACAGCATACATGTACATTCCTTTCCTTTCTCGTATATCAAAACTCCATGTATTTTCCTCAAATATTAATTTTTGCTACCCAAATGAACCTCTAATTTGGCCTCCCAAGGCTGATTATAAAAGCAACATTCCACACAGATTTATGGAAATCAAAACAAGTATGTGTGGTGAGGTCACTATGAATCATACTCTAGACCTCCCACTCAGCTTACAGCAAGCTTCAATCAGGGCCATAGCAAGGCTAAAAGAAATTGGCAAGGGGGGGGCTAGGACAAAAGTATCAGTCATAGACATCATTTTCAAACATTAGTTATACTAAATAGTACAATTTTGTGCAAATTCTATTGTTTTCTATTGTTTGATTAGCACTATTTTGTACTATTTAGTAATTTGTATAATTTTCATAGGACCGATATACTGTTTGCACTCTACTTGGTTTATTAAAATCATTTATCTTATTTCTATGTTTTTTGCAGGATAGGATGTCATATGCATTGTATTCATTCTGCCCCTCGTTACCTAGTGAGAAAGAACTGTATCATTCCACAAGCCCACACCCATATTCATTATTTCTTTCACTTTTTGACGCAGTGTTTTCATGTCATGTCATTCCCTTGATTATTAATTTTCTTTATTTATTGATAATGTTTGAGATACATTATTAATATCAATACAAAGAATCATGTTCTGAAAGATGTTTGAAGTGGAAAATATCATGTCCAACATAAGAAGTTCATAAAAACTAGTATTGTCCTAAAATTGAAAAACCCATCTTCTGACCTAAAAGTAGAAAGTTATTTGTGTTTCATACTAGTGAATAACGTAACTCACTCACAGTTTCAGGATGATTTCAAAAGGAGTGGTTTCCATGTACATCTTGTAAATAGAAAAGGAATATTTAAATAAAATCCAGAAGAACCTTCCCTTAAAAAAATTTTGCTTGTCTTATTTTATTTATTTTGTAAGTAAAGCATTTCAGTGTTTTTTTTGAATTCGAAAAAGGTCTATTGATACAAATCCTAAAAAAATGTCAACGGGCAGCTTAGACATCACATTTTGCATGTGCAGAATCTAATGCAAATAAATCATTGAAAGTTACAATAGGTTTTGTTCACTTGCATTATATTCAGCACAAGTAAAATGGGATTTTTTAATCTCGGCCCAAAACATGAAAAAGTATTTCTTTTTACAATTTTTAATGCACATATCTTAAATTCAGGGTTCCAACGGCCAGGGAAAAGTCAGTGAATTCTGAAAATTTTTCAAGGTCAGGAAATTGTCAGGGAAATTTGATTTGGTCAATGAGAAATTTTCCCAAAAGTCAGTGAAAAGCCAGGGAATTTCTGTCAGCCCTCACAATATTGTTTTAAATTCAGAAATCTTAGTTACCCTTCCTATGGATGAACTACCATATAGATATAATTTTTCATAAATTAAGTCAAAGTGCAGTCATTGAAAAATGCATTTTGGTCAGGAAAAGTCAGGGAATTGTATTTTTCTGGATTATTGGGAACCCTGAAACTGCTTGATGTTAGTATGATGTCTATTTATGATAAAGTTATTTAAATATGTTTTGTATAAATGAATTATTGTGGCCTCGATAGGATAGGTGTTTAGTGCAGGGTAGGTGAAATGGTCCCTGAATCCATCCATCATCGATTGATAAGTATGCCGTGTAGTAAGCAATTGTTCTAGAAGGATTTATTTTAGACCTTGCTTCATCGTGGTAGTAATGAGTCCATAGGCTTCTACCCAGGCATCCTTGACTTCAGGAGTAAACTTGTCACCAAGACCTTTATCTAAGGTCCACAGAATTGCCTCACCAACGTACTGTAAAAAAAGAGAAATGGCTTAAGAGACATGGTACAAAACACTGCGCAATAATGAAGCCGGCAACAGATGTTGTGAGCCATGTCACACAAATCAATTTGCTGCGCACAATGTTGCTGAAGCAGCGGAACAATCCTACTTTAGTAACATTGCCTGCTTTATGCTTTGTTGCGCGCGCCGCTTAATTTTCTTTATCGGATTATTTCACTTTTGCGCAGAATTGCGCAGAAATGTAGCTAGTAGAAGTGCTTCAGCTTGTGAAGAAAACTTTGCATTATACATGGTAAGAAACTGGAACGGTCACTTGTCTCTCTTATCAGTTTCTTTGCGCCAAACTACAGGGGGAAACATGAGAACTCAAAGTTCTGCATCATCGTTATTGTATAGCCCAATATACAGTAACAGTGCTGCTAGCACTAGGTATTAGAATGAGGTTCTATTTTTACTTGCCTTGAATTCCTTATCCGTGATATCAAATCCCTTGTGTAGACTCCCAAGTTCCACGAGTTTAGGCTTCAAAGTTCCCAAGTCGTCCAACCCCTTTACGGCCACTCCAACAGTGTTCATTACGCCGAGGGCGTGTGCCTTCAGATCCTTGCCGTCAGGGTTGTATCCAAAGGGAAACAAATGGCGAAGGTACGGCGCTATCTCAAATAACCTGTGTAAGAAAGGATCACATTGAAAAGGAGCGCTCTCTCTGTATCCCCCCTCTCCGGCTCGAACACCCACACGCGGGACGCAGATTTCAATTTTCACAAAATGATTCCTTGTGCAGAGTATATTATTAAATTTCTTTGTTTTCCTTCAAATTTGATCGAGAACATATTCGCTTCCTGCTCATTCCCGGGCGTGTCCAGAGTCCAACACGAGCTCACATTCAAATTAATGTGACCATCTTTACATGTCACTTACGGACTGAATATTATCGTAAACCGCGCTACTAATATTTTTTCACATCAAAGTTAATTAATAGTGAGTGACAACAATGATTTTTTCATCAAAGATTTCTTAATTTACATCATGGTTGCAGTTGCGGAGCTGTGATCACGACCACCAACAAAGGTGACGATTTGTATATAAAATAAACGATTTTACGTTCCTAAATAAGATTATCTTTGGTCTTTACTCATTTTTGGAAACCTAATACCCCAAAAATGTGTGGCAAAATAGAGATGTTTTTTTTTTAGTATAAATAATTGTATAGTTTAATTAAATAAATATGGTACTTTGTAAAATAAAGAAGCTTTCATCTTTGGTATTAGCTAAAATAATTGAAATTAAAGGCAGTCGGTTCTGTATCGTCGCACTGCCCTTTTTTTAGTCCTAGCAAGTTCAATGGCAGTAAAAACAACTTAAAAAACGCTTAAAATTCAGATAATTCTAGCCTCTTGAACTAGAGTTTATTTTAAATTCAAGCCTCTTGAATTACAGCAATGGAAATATTAGTTTGTTTAGTACTAACCTTCTAAATACCACCAGCCCTGTTTCCTGTAAATCTCCTTTCTCCACTTCACTCCAGGAGTCTCTTATAAGCTTTATTAAAGCTGGATCAAGCTTCGTTTCTGGCTCAGCGAAACTTCCAAATGAAAACATACGGAGAAAACTCATGGTGAAGTCCTTCAAATAGTCCCCAAATATCAAACTGTGGAAATACAAACAAACTCGACAGAGTAAATTACCAGCGTTTCAAATCCCAATAAAAAAATCTTCATTCTGACCACCATTCCTAATGGTTTGTACAATAAAGTACACAAAAAACAAGAGATTTCAATAACTACGCCAGATGTACGAGAAGAATTGTGTATGCATTTTTTAATGTAGCCATTATCACGCATCTCTAAGGAAACCATTTGAAAGTAAAAACGATTTGGACTCCTTTCTCGCTTTTTTTTTGGCAGCACATTATGTGAGCTAATGAACTTGGCCGCTTGAGATGTTGAGATCACTTCCTGGTTGCTTTTCTATTTTCAGACGTTTTGTGTTAAAATTTCTAACCATTAGCACAGTATACAGCTGCATAATTATTTCTTTCGGTTCGGCAAAATTATATATCTTAATGCATTTTTCCTATGAATTTTCTCGCTTTAATTGACATTTTTGAAAGCATACGATTCAAGTTTCACAAAGATTATTTTATTTACAGTGATTAATTTTTTGAAAGAACCAAAATTTGTACAAAATACATAATACTGAATAGATGGTTTGCTACTATAGTCGATCAGTGGATGACTGCTTAATGCGCATGCTCATAATTTGCAGAACTACGAAAACCGTTATTTGGCTTTATCACTATAAGGGGAATCATTTATATTCATTCAAACTTTCTAAGTACCCCAGTTCTGTCAGCCTAACATATTATCTAGGGATCAGCCATTTATTTTGCACTTGTATCTTATTATATTTCAAAAGAGCATCGAAATTTCGGTACCCGAAAGGGGGCGTTCCTTTTGGTCTGTGTTGTGTGACAGTCAATGCTTTCTTCTCGAGAGTTTTTCCTAAATTCCATCAGAATAGTGGACACAATTTAGGAATTCCTTCATCTGGCTGGACAGTTCTGTTTAATAACGGAATTCTCTTTATGAATGGACCAGTCTGGCCGACCAGTTCCAGCAAATAGATAGTTCCATGTGTCCATAGCTTAAGGCTTAATTGCTCTTGCTATTTTCTTGCTAATCCGGATAAGAAATGATGAAAAGTTTTGAAGCGAAGTTCGCCAAGTGGCGCACGAGAAGTAAAAACTAGATCATAAAATTGAACGAATTTGGCTCCTTTGCTTAAAAGTTAAAGGTTCGGAAATACAATGAGAAGCAACGAAATCGTGCAACTAGTTATTTACAACTCTGCTTTAGCAAAGAATTGATAGCAACTAAGAGACCACAAAGAGAGCCTCGGATTATCAGCTTTTCTTGCGACCTTTTATCATCCAAAGCCTACACTTTTACTCCTATGAGAACGAAGCACTTGGTTTGTGCCTTCATAAAATCGTATTGAGACGAAACGCTTAAGTTACGGTAAAACAATAATGGTTCAATTAGTCTTGCAGCATTGTCGCGACACAAGCTGTAGAGCAAATACTGCTCGTTTTACCACCTCGCGCGCAACAAAATTCCCTTGTTGCACGAAGTAGAAGCACTCTCTACTTTTTGCTACACAACTTGTGCCGCGACAATGTTCCAAGACAAGTTGAACAATTTCTTGCTCGTATTACCGTAGCTTTAGATGCGAAGCTAGGTGCTCGTTGCGCAATGAAGAATGGCCATTCCACAATACTTGCATCGTAACATGTCTTTATCAACGCCTTTCAAATATTATGTAATATACTCTGAGATAAAAAATAACACAAAAATACTTTCAGAGTAAGAACTACACCAAACAGGACGTTCTCGTTCCTCGAATTCATTAGGATAAATGCGAACTTGGAACTTGAATTCTCTAGAAAATTTGAAAGTATAAATAATCTTTTCAAAAAGATCAGTGTTCTTCTTGCGCAAAATAAATCTTGAAGAAATGACTTGCGCAACCATGCAACGTGTATCAAATACATCACTGCTAAAAGTGTTACTTCTCAGTTTTGTTGGAAGAGCGAAAACTTCAGTTCTTGTGTGTTTTTTTACAGGGTTTCGATCGAAAGAAAACGATAGAAATCGAGAGCGCGCAAGAACACCGCTGAGCATCTTAGCCGCACTAAGAAGACCAAACTAATATCATCAATACTTCATCAATTCCTAATCAAAAAGATAATATGGAGGAGTACCGGAGGAGTGCTTACCTAGAGAGTTCATACTTGTCCATTTTGATCGATAACTTAATAACTCTCACACAAACACAGCTCTTATCTTTCTAACGGGATCTTGCGGCTTGACAACAGACTTGCGACGAAATCCGGCTGTTTGACCGGGTAACTCCTCACTAGCTTAAAATATTTGACCCGTTGTGTTTTGTACTATATTATGAGCTGTAAGAACTTGATCCGTTTATCTACATTATATTTTAAAGCTGATCAAGGTATTATTGAACGATTGAGTGATTATTTGTTTAAGGGAAGTAACTGAAATGAAAAGGCATTCCGGAATTCGTACGTCAAATAAGCATATGTAAAGCTTAGAGTTCTAGTTGAAAAACATATACAGTCATTCTCAAAAAGGTTGTCCAGATAAGTCGACTGACATCTTGTCAACAACAAAGTCATTTGCATACATAACATTTTTATTTTCTTAATTGAATATCAATTCAAAATACCAGAATACATTACATGTGTACAGTGCACTGCAGTTTTGCAGCAAAAGTCACAATTTTTGTGAGAAATTAAAGAGAACAAGGTATATGCAAATGACTTTATTGTTGACAAGATGTCGACTTTATCTGGACAACCTTTTTGTGAATGACTGTATTCTGCTGCATGACATCAATATATGTCGAAATCTGAACATAATTATGAACTTTTTTAGACCTTAGAATCGACTGAAAGGAAGTTAGGTTACTTGGGGTATAGAAAACAATCACTCGTGACGCACATTAGTCGTCATCATCAGTACGCATCTTTCCTGGGGTCGTAACATTTTGAAATGTGTTTGATGAAAATCGATTAAGAAACCGAAAATAGCCTCGGAAAAGGTCAAGAAAGTATACGGAAATAAAGTAGGGATGCCGAAGATGTTTTAGGCAAGTGCGCAGTCAATGCGCATGCGCAGATGATTGCAGCGCTGAACTTCAGAGTTTTTTAGACGAAAACATTGTCTTCATACACCTTGATAACACATGAAAGTCTAAAAAGTCCGAATTTGTTTGTTTTTGGTGAATCGTCAGAGAGAAGCAATTTTTTTGCGATCCAAAATCCAACATCGTGTATTCTTTGCAATTATTATTAGAAAGAAACATTGATTTTTCCCAAACATTTCGTTAAAAATTACTACCATGAACATAAGAATAATAATTATGGGATCAAAAGCTGCAAATTTGGAGTAAAAAATTCTTTTTTTGCGATCCGGAAGATCCAGTTAAGCGAAGTCCAGCCTAGTCCAGCTACGCACGGTTCCTGATTTTCCAAAATTAAAAAATCTCTTAAAATCCAGAATTTAGAAACGTAAATAAAATTTACGTTTAGGAGCTTTCAATCTGAGTTTGACTTTTCGCTGTTCTGCTTTTGGTCGTTTGACAAATCGCCTGAAGACGCCTGAAAATAAAATGTCGGAGGCCAAACGGAGAAATGTCAAAAGCAAAAGTTTTTCATGACAAAATGCTGGACGACAAAGTCGCTTGAGACGAAATGCCAAAAATGTCTTGTGACGAAATAACAAGAGGAAATTGATCAAAAAGACAAACTCACTTTGTAATGTGGTCCTAAATCACTTTGACTCATTTGAACGTTGACATTTTTGACTTTGACTTTTTTTATGTCCGCTCTCGGCCACCGTAAGGGCGTGATGTCAGATTTGCAAAACGAATAACTGACAAACCCTGGGTGTAATGTTTTCCCATTTCAGACCATGTGTCATTCTTCTTAGAATAAGATTCTTCGCTTGAGTTTTATCCAACTGCTAAATAAAGAAACGATTACTCTCGGGGAGTGATACGCAGTCTAAAATAGCCGGGGAAAAAACATTACGGCCCAAGCTAAAGAGCAGGAACATCAAAACAGGAGCAGGTCCTGCTGTGCGCACTGTGAAATTCTACAACTGTTGCACTAAACTCAATCAGTTCTTAGACCTATAACGTCGAACTTTCCATGTACCGAAATTAACATCAAAGAATGCAGCTTCATTATCAACTGATATCCATTGTTTTTAATGAGTTTGGTGCAGGGAAAGTTTGACTTTGCCCTTGGCTTAAGTTTTCTAAGTTTTTAAAATAACTTTCTTCCTCGGTCACGACTGGCAACTCGCCCGGTATCATGCAGTGAGAAGAGAACACTGTTTTTCTTTACAAGAAACTAAAAGCTCATTATTAACAAAAAAAATGGACAGCTATTCAGGTTGATAGATAAACTTGTTGGATGAAACGTCGTATTTCGTTTTAAATGAAATTCTCAGTTATATTTGGTCAGGTTGTGCAGTTATTTGAATTCATCGAAGCGTTGTTTTCGAGCAAATTATTGCACTTCAATGGCATGGTATACATTCAAGAACTATAAATGCCATACATACTTTCTTTTTTTAATAAAAAAAGCCAAACTCTCCAAGAAAGTATTGAAAATAACATCTCATAGAATTTCAATAGCTATTAACAGTTGTGTTCCCAGAAATAACAGAAATAACACCAGTTAGTTCGAAACACTATTTTTTGTAAAACTTAACTTGTAAAATGTGTCAAATTCACCGCCATGAAATTGTTTTTTCGAATTTCGTTACTAAAAAAATCTCAAACAAATTCAGCTACTTTTGAAGGGTAACTGTTGCTAATTATCAGAAAAAACTGTTAAATAAATATCTCTAACTTAGAAATAACTAAAATGTAAATAACTGAAACTTAATGACCCACAACAAGCCAAATATCTTTGCACCGAAGCTACCAACAACGTATACGTAACACGCGTGCAAGAGCTTGTATTTTTACTTAGCTAAACTACTTTTTATCTGCAGTAAATTGCACTTTGTATCTCAAATTTATCTTTCATTTTATTGATAATTCAGTTAATTGCATTATATTGTCTTAATAAATATAATTTATGTCAAGCTTTAATCGATTGCACTAAGTACTTCGGATCGTAAAATGGCTACGAAATATTGGTGCCTGAAATCCATTGTTTTCAGAACAGAATAGTTTATTATATGAATTTTTTAGTTTAATTAACTCATGAAGTTTGTATATCAGAGTTTGTCTTACCTTAGGAACGATGAAATGAATTCAAAAACTTTGAACGCCATAACTGGGCCTTTTCGGGTATTTTTTCTTAATTAGGTTAGATTACAGAACCGAGTATTCGACACACGATTAAGCTGGCTTCCTCTTGGATCGATTATATTGAGGCAATGTTTTCGTAGTAGTAGAAGCCGAGACTTTAAAAGCAGTGGACTTATCTCAGTCGTGAGGATCATGGGTTATGGATAGGTCATGCATCCACGATACCCTCATGGTTAGGTTTATGGATAAATTATGAATGATTCACTGGCTTTCCTAACGCATACATTTTCCACAGTTCGCAGAGTTTTTAACAGCTATATGTTAATATTTTATTGCCAACTGAGTTCACATAAGTGATTGGTTTGTATTGAAATACTAATTTATTTGTCGAGAGATTAGACACCCTACAGTTTATCAAGCAAGTTACAAAGTAACCAAGAGCAGGCAACTTTTCTCCGTCAAATATAATTTGACATCTGGGAAAATGTACAAAGTAGCCTGAATGCATAACAATATCTCGTACTTCAAGAAGTGAGTTCCAACTGGGTGAGTAGATGTTACCAGAGCATAAAATATCACACCTTCGTACCAGCTGGAGAGTCAATGATGTTCCTAGACGGTAGTAAGGCATGGTATATGATGGGCAAAATCCTCAAATTTTGCACGGGGCCATATAATTTTCGCTTTACATTTTCCAAAAGAACAGGTGAAAATCAATCCTTTGGTAAATTTTGGGGAAAAAAACCCGTAACATTGACTTTAACCTACTCAGTTGAAAAATCGCCACGAGTGATTTTTTCTCTTCATTTGGGCAAAATGTTCAGTCAATTAAATGAACAAAATGTGATGAATTTTGGGCTTATTTTTGATCCTTTTTCAAAAAAAATTAGTTATTAATTAAAAATAATAAAAGATATATGAAAGTGACTTCTCAGGACATTAATTGGAACTTCATTTGTATTAGAATATTAATTCAGTTTTTGTACGAGGCTTGATTTTCGCCATTTTTATTTCAAGAACTCATAAAGTCGGTTGTGTTCAAAATTCAACATCTCGAAAACGAGCTCGGGACACCCTATTTTTCTCTCCATTCTTAGAATCAGCATTACTTTCTCTCTAAAATATCTTTCTAAGAATATTTTCTAATTACTTTTTGCGAAAGTAGTCAGTCACCTTAACTTATACGATGACAGGCCCGTAGCTAGGGGGTGTCCAAGGGGTGCGTTCGCACCTCCCCACGCGAGCTAAAGGTCCGCTTTTTAAGCAAGTGACACTTTGACTGGTATGATATTTTCACGTAAACTAACTAAAAAAATTCAATTTTACTTTTTCATCTGATGAAACAACAATGCTTCTCTATACAGATCCTGGTTGATTATTAGAAAAGTCAGTGCAACTGAAATAAAACCCGCAGCGAGAATCAGTATACGTGTATATTTCCTTAATTTTTGTTCGCAATTTTACCGTGTAAGCGTCCACTGTCTAGACAAGAACATGTTTTATCGGCGAAGTCAAATTTCAATAAGTTTCACTGCCTATTAAACTCATTAGCAAATGTGAAGTGCCAATGCCTTGCGACGTACGACTCCATACGCAAACCAGAGAGTTTGCATGGGACAAGAGAGGTTGTCGGTCCCTGGTACTGATACACATCCATTACGATGTGCCCATCGTATTAAACGATGTTGTTGATTTGTTTGCGAGAAAGCAACCCGCAAACTCGAGCTAACACTTCTTAAAGATTAGAGCATAAACTCATAATTTCCATACCACATTAGATGAACCTTTCCGCATTGAACCTTCTGCACGGTAAAAGGCTGTTATTGCCTGGTCAGAAAAATTTTTAATTGCTCCGAATATGGTTGCTAATCAAACAATCAGTTGATTTAAAGTGGGACTGAGACCAAAATCGAGCGATATTTGATTTAGCTGAAACATTCCTAGAATAATCTTTATGGTTGTGATAATAACTGGTTCATTTTTTTTTTCTTGGTATTCCGATGCAAAGCATAATATTTTTGTGAATCTTTTAGGAGTCTGGGACATCACTTACTCAGCAGGAGGCATCGTCCCATACATTTCTCTGTATCTTGTAATCAAAAGATCTGCTGGTTTTATGCTGTGCATTGAGGAAAAGAGATGAAAGGTCAATTCTTATTGCGAGAAATGTACATCGATTCCCTCAGTGGACTTTTAGACTTCATAGAAACAAAATAAATTGAAGAGGTATTTACAGAGAAATGTATGTAGCGAGGTTTAGTGTTGAGTAAGTGACGTCACAGACTCCTGAATGATTCACAAAAACATAAGACTTCGCATCGGAATATAAAGAACAAAATTCAACCAGGGATTATCACAACCATGCATAATGATTATTTTAGAAAAAATTCCATCTAAATCAAAAATCGCTCGATTTTGGTCTCAGTCCTACTTTAAATACACTTTTGCTACCCGTTTTAATCACCTTATGAGTTTTTGATTAGAACCATAATGACAAAGGGATCGGAGATCAGGGCCGTAGCCAGTATGAGGCGAACCGAGGCAGTCGCCTCGGTGAAATTTTACTTAAAACTGTGTATGAAAGGTTACCAAAAGGCCCTCAAAACGCTGGAAATCGCATTTCCGAGAGTCTGAATTTCTGGTCGAGAGCAGTACTGTAGGAGTACCTATTAGTCGCTATGGAAACACTAATAAACACGAAGGAACATCAGTGAAGGCGTGATAAAATTGTGTTTCGTAGAAGAAAGTAATATGTTTCTGTAGTTTTCGCCAAACAAGCAATGCCGGGATCTTTAAATATTTTCGTTACGCTTTAAGCTGAATTGGTTTTCAAGGCGGCGATAAAATGAATTAAAAAAAAAAACATTTAGAATATGGAGAAGAAAGAGCTAGTAAATGAAACTAAAACTAAAGCAAAATTCTACGGCATTCAGTAAAAAAAAAAAAAA
>OCZR010318086.1:0-10520 GCA_900234385.1 Anemonia viridis | reverse complement strand
ATGAGATATGAATTGGAAGGGTGGAATAACAGACAAGAATGGCAAACATACATACCCCATGTTTTTGAATCGCAACATTTGTCAAATGAATAAACACATTATCAAGTTCACTTAAACTAGCATTGTACTGTACAGTACAAAACCTACAAAAGCCATGTCTGTACCTGAAAAAGAAAAAAATTCTATTTTATCAAAAAAATCCACCTTCACAGATGAGATGTTTGTGAGAATGGAAGCATGGATGCAATTTTGTAGAGTAAGATCATGTCTTACATTCAAATCTTTTATTGCAGTACAAATAGGGAACTCCCCATTAAACAAAGCTGTCCCATTTGTTATTCAATACATCATATCGACAAGAAATACATGACAAGGAGTCATTAGAAGACAGCTTTAACCAACAATCTATCTCCAGGTACTTTATACCACCAGCTATTTTGAACATCAGTCTTAGTAAAGAAGTAAAATTTGTGGACACAGATGCCTAGATTGATGATCCAACTGCTCTTATTTATTTACTTACACATAGGCTTTTAGAGGTCTGTAAGATGTTACTGTAACATAGATACGAAGATCAAATTTTTTTCCTCCAATAAGTAATGGATTGTCAATGTATCTAGAAATCATATACGCATCTTTGCCAGCCACATGCATCAACCTAAAAATACAACATAATAAGGCCTATAAGCTAAAATTGCTGATGTAAATAATTGGTCCCCTACCAACAGCACTGTATGCACATCAACTTAACCATTGCATTGGTGAGAGATAATTTACAGCAAACCTCAACCACACTTCCTATGACCTTTTTTCCATTTTCTTTTCTTCCATTCTCATTTCTTTTTTTTTACTTTATGTTTCCTGTATACTTACGGAGTTCCTTTGCTATCCTTGGACCATTTTTTCAACTGGGACAAACGATTAATAATAAAAATTCCTTTCCCTTGAGCTAAAATGAAAAAAAATTGCATAATATATTATATATACAGACAAGTGTGACAGACTTGCAAGACACAACATTCAAGTCTCAAATGACTTACAACCTAAGCTCTTTCTTTATGTGAGATATCCCTTTTATTCCTTACATTTGTTAGTTGGTTTCATTATCCATGTACTGGAAGGATTCTTTCTAAATTCTTCTACAAACAGATTGTAATCAGCAGGCAGAATAAAAGTTACAGGAATAAAATCTACAATGTAAAAAGGAATAAATATATCAAACACTTATTATACATACATCGAAGACCACCCAGATACAGTTTGAATTCAACCAAATAAAAATATATACCTGAATAGAAGTAGAAAATGCAAAATAAGATAAGTAAAAATAAATGTGCTGCTCATGACATTGCACATGCAGAATTTGCTTCTACATGGTACGATATTTCCTTTGCATCATGTGCGTGTGGTCTGTCCTTTAGTACGATATTATGCAAGTTATATCAGCAAATGCATAACTGTCATACCAAGGTAAAGGTATCTTCCTGCTTCATCTTTCTCTGCCAAAGGAACCCCTTCTTTCTCAACTTCTTTACGATATCTCTTGATATTTTTCAACATCAGATCCTTTCGTGTTAATTCATAGTGATTTGGAAAATGGTTGATCACTCTATCAATACAGAAATAACAAAAAACATTAGCTAAGTACAATATTAACAGTTGTCTAGGATTCACATAATGGCATCATGAAGTCCTTTCTTTTCTTCAGTTCATTAGCACTTATTGTTTTATTATCCTCATGAGGAAATACATTTGAATATGAAAGGAAATTCATGAAGCATTCTTGTATTGGTAGTCAAATGACACCATCAAGCAAACATCCCATAATATCTTTTTTCCTTATACTTTGACTTTGATAAAATGCTACAAAAGTCAACAAAAGAAATTCATGCCAGTTGCCATGGTAACACAATTTAAAGATTAATGACCTTTTTAGTGTGGTGGCAATCAAAGACAAAGATTTTATGGTCAAATATAATGCTAACATTTCAAGATAGTCTGGAAAAAAAAACATTTGCCTGGTCAAGTATCAAATTTGGCCAGACAGCTAGTGTACTGCATGCATGCTGAATAGCCATTATTTCAAGCCCTGAGGGAAACAAGATGGTAGAATAGAATATGACATGGTAGGGAGGGCAGCACAAGAAAGTAGGAAGAGAGCAGGCAGACCATAGCACAGGTCTGAAGAGGGAGCTACAATTGGCAACTTACTGATCATCTGCTAATCGATAGCCTGTTTCAACATTGAATATTGCTCTTACAGATTGCACATTTGCCCTGACAATAATAAAACAAACAAATTATCAATGGTGCATAAAACTCACATACTTTTCATCCCATGGATTTGTTGATTCCTACCCCTCCCCCAGCATTCTTGTTGCTATGGTCTTTGGTACTACAAACATCTACATGTATAAACTATTCTAAGAAATGTCAGTGCAGTTTGGGTTAGTAAAGACCGACTAATCTTATAAATACTGTTGATATTCATCTTCTCTCACCAGTAAAAGTTCCAGTCTTCATCATCAGCACAAGGAATCCATCCTCGCTTCTCAAAGTTGTTGACAAGAACAGACTTTTCATTGTCTGTCATATAACGTACTCTGGCCATAATACTAGCAAGATGAGACGTCTAACACATCACTACAAGCACTATACTAGTACTCATATAACTACACAATAAATACCAAGCTTTATTGGAGCAGAATTAACGGGTTTGTTGATTACAGACACCGATCGCGACTTTGTCCCGACCCCATTTCATGTTCCCGCCATTTATATTACCCATGATACTTTGGAACACACAGGAACTCCAACAATTGCAGATTCAACTTTGTTAAACATTTTCTTTCAATTTATTTTTATTTTTTTCCAACGTTTATATCTATAGATGATATTTAGTTTTCAATTCTGTGCAAAACTTTCCTTCACTTTCCTTAGCTACCAATATTATCTTACTTATTGTTACTTATTGGCTGGGCTTCCTGTGTTGCACTTTTCATTGTAGCACTCAAAGCACTCCATTGATGAATGGCAATCAAGTGTCTGCTGTTAATACTTCACAAGAAAAACCTTCATTTGTCACTGAATTTAATCCATGAGCATTAATAATCTGTAGCCAGGGTAGAGTATTAACATTGTTCATCAAAATGACGATCAGTTCTTCATCTGTTGGTCAATCAGGCATGTTGATAATGTCTCTTGCTGTCTTTGCCTTCATTGCACTCTATGGATTCCGAGATGTTGTACGAAATGTAGAACCAAACAAGTGTGATATGACTTACATGTATCAGTGGCCAGAGTATGTGAAAGTACCGTTGTTTAAAGGAACATCTAAACTGTTTCCCAGATATTCTTTACACCTGTACGGAGAAGGTTCTCGTGATGAAGTGTCCCGAAACCTAAAAACACTCAAAGGTATTCCAGTGCTGTTTATCCCTGGCAATGCTGGAAGCCACAAACAAGTGCGATCTCTTGCTTCCGTGGCACTAAGGAAAGCCGAAGATAATCGCTATGAGTTTAATTACTTTACAGTTAATTTAGATGAGAGATTATCTGGGATTTTCGGGATAATGTTGGACGAGCAGACAGAATTCGTTCGCCTTTGTATTACCAAGATATTAAGACTTTACAAAGGAATACCAAACCCACCAAAGTCAGTTATCCTAGTGGGTCATTCTATGGGTGGGGTGATTGCCAAAGCCCTGTTTACATTACCCAAGTTTGACCCGCGGTTTGTTCATACTGTCATCACCCTTGGGACACCTCACCAACACCCTGTTCTATCACTGGATCCTATTCTTTGTAACTTCTATAATAAAGTTAATAAATACTGGCACAGTGAGGCATACAGTACAAGAAGCAATGCTACCCTGAGGAATGTTACAGTAGTGTCTGTGAGTGGTGGATTCAGAGATCTACTGGTGCGTTCAAGTACAACATCCCTAAAGAATTATATGTCTCAGTCTCAAGCCATAAGTGTGGTTAGTACATCAATACCTCGAGTATGGGCATCTGTAGATCATTTGTGTCTGTGTTGGTGTAAACAACTGGTACTGGTGATCAATAGAGCCTTGTTTGATATGATAGAATCAACTACAGGACAGATTTCACTAAGCAAAGAAAGAAGACAAAGGGTCTTGCATCATCATTTTATTCAAAATTCTGGAACAAAACAGGTTTACTTTGGGAATTCTAAAAAGAGTTCAGGAATTGACTGGAAGGACATGAACCCAGTAGTCGTCAACAGAAGGTTGTGGGTCTTCAAAGGAGGACAATCAGGGAAAAAGTCTAATAAACTTTATACTTTTCCTTTAGAAGAATGGAGAATCACACATGATGCTTTCCTTGTTCTTACCAATCTTGAATCAGACAACTGGCTATTTGCTTGTAAGAAGTCATCCAGTAGCTATCCTTGTAACTCACCAACAGACCTGTCTCATTATGCACAGCTCCTACCATCAGGAAACTCTCCTCTGAAGTTTGTTTATCTGAGGCTGTCCGAATACCCCGAGTTATCACACTTTGCTATTCTGTTCCCTCCAAGTAAGACTGCAGATGTGCTGAAGACTGAGTTCTATTCCTTGGCTAGTTCATCATTCAAATTAGACTTGCCATGGATGTTTTCCAGAAGTCCTGTGACAGCAGACATTGAAGAAGATCTGATGTTCTCAAACATTTCCCTTGCATCTGTTGTCAAAGTTTGGAAAGTTTTTGACATCATTGTGGAAACAAAAGACTGTGAAGTAGAATCTTCAATAATAGGTCGTGTTAACATTCCATGGTTTAGCGAAAATGTCTACTCTCATGCATCATCTGGAAGTCTGAGATTACAAATCAAACTCCACCACCCAAGACCAAGAGGGTTCGTGGGAAATGTTGAGGTGCATTTATGGCTTGACCCCAAATGTTCCCACAGAGTGTCTGTCAAACCCAATCTGACAGAGATGCTTGGTCAAGTGTACAGGTTCTTTGGTGTTCAGCTTCCCGTCTGGATATATTCAATGTTGCTGTTAGTACTAGCATGGCAGGTGTCTACTCTAGCAAGTTCTCAGGATTGCCTGTCCTTCTTTGACCTTATAACAAACTTCTCAAGAAGCTCTAGAGTACTCCTTCTGCTGATGCAAGTCCATTTTGTTATATCACAAGTTATTCTTCCTTTCTTTGTCATGCAAGGACACTTGGGCCAGCATGATTGGTTACCAAGCATCAATGACTTGAGAACATTTGATTGGTTGTTGCCACTAGTGATCATCATGTCAACAGCAGTACTGATAACTGTCATGCTGTTTGTATGGAATGGAGTATTCCTTAGGTTTGGTGGCAGGGTGATGTTTTGGAAGCAAGATTACCAGGATCTTCTTTTTCCAAAAACTATCTTTCCATTAAAAGAAATCTCTTTTGTTATTGTGAATACCATAATATCATTCACCATCTGTGGAACACTTGCTCTAGTGGTGACTTATCTATTCTATTTAGGGAGGTCATGCAAACAGTTTTCTCTTCTTCACCAAATCCAGTCTTCACCTGCAGACAGTAGAAGCAAAAAACTTACACAGGTTGTTAAGAATGTGTGTAATTTCTCTCTGACAGTGTGTACATTAACAATGCTGATGGTCATCTCTAATGCCCCATCTCTTGTCGTATGGATCAAGTCATTTGCTTACACCTACACCTTATCTCCAGACCCAACAGCTTTCTTAGGAGCATTAATGGGATTGAATCTAATACACCTTGGATATCATCCTCTTGGGAATGCACCACAGTCATTGGTTTATGTAACATTCTTTATTGGTGTTGTCGTCAGCCAGGCACCCATCTTTCCGCTGCATCTGGTATCTTATGCACCTTGTCTGGTCTTGACTGCTCTGAATATCTCAAGAATCAACATGCTATTGAGAGAAAGGAAAGATGCCCAAAGGAAACAGAAATAATGACAATATGTTGAGTATTTGGTAAAATTCTCATCCCTAACTTTTCCTGGAATATTTTGTATTAAGTTCTTTTTTAAACAACATATATAACTGTAAAACAAATGAAGATCCTTCATTTGTGAGTATCCATGTTTGTATTCTATTTATTAATATTTGGATATTAGATATCTTGTAAGTTATAGCTTAGTAGCATTTGATAATGAGGAATAAAGTTGTTTACAACACTCATGGCTGATATTTGAACTCGGATATTTAGTTTCCTGATTCGAATGGTACTGATCATTGGACTTTTAAAGTGTCTATCACCTATAAATCCATATTTTCTGATTCCACATGAGGTGTATAAATAAATCTTTGAAAAAATTTATATGGTTTGAGTGATGCATCTTGGAGATATCAAGGCATATTTGCTTCCAACATGCTAATGAGTATGACAGTAGTTGCAGCACATATGAGATATGAATGCCATTACAAAATAGCCAAGAACAAAGAAACTTGGAGCAAAACAATACCCTGAATACAAAGAACCCTCACCTTGAATACAATAAAATTCAATATTTTTAACATTCAAATTGTTTAACAGCAGCTAAATTGACACAAAACAGGTTACAATAAAACTATTTTATTAGCATAATTTTGCTGCCATTATGGTAAAACAGTTACACAATAAAACAACCCTGTTGCACTAATCTAATGTCAGCTGGCACCTGATTGCTTGATGTGTGTTAAAAGACGTAAAACTAAAACATGCATTGTTTGTCCAACTGGAAAAAAGTTTTATAAAAGAGAGAGAATAGACATGTCCCCCACATAATTCAGGGGTTGTTTGAAATCGGGAACATCAGAGATAATTAAAGTCTGAGTCTGCCTAACATGTTTCAGCAATCAAATGAAATGTTAAATTATTGAAGCTAAAATTAAAACCTTTTTCTGATGGTTTCTCAATAACTAACAACTGACTACTAGTCTCTACCTATTTGTGTATTGGAGTATTTTATGTACACCATTTAATTTGGAATACCCTTGCAACTACACAGATCCTAATTAATTTCAAACTCTTAAAGATTGACAACAGTTTGAAAGATCAATGAGAAACAGTGGTGGATCCAGGGTTTTTCAAAACGGGGTCCAGATCGGGGAATAGATTGCTATGACGTCATATGATGTCATAGTAATATTTTTTCTTTACTTCTTCTACCTACTTATAATGGGTGCAGCGGACCCCGTCACACTACCCCTAGATCCACCACTGAAAATCTTGAACTACGAAGGATATCCATAGTATCCCATCCCAGTATTTATTCTAGTGCAGTGCTGCACACAATTCTATGTTCTTTGCCACCATGTTTGTAGCATCCTACTCCCATGTCCTTGTTGGGTCGTCATACAAAGCCTGGTTCTCACTAATGACGCAAGTATCAGCACAATGACATACACAAGCTCAGATAGATAGAGCATCGCACCGGCATCGCAGAGGTCATGGGTTCCATTCCCGTTGAAGCTTGAAATCATTTTTTCAAGTCTTTCTTTACAGCGTTCGCTTATATCGCTCATTCACTGTGATGATCAACACATCTATCAGCTCAGATAGCATTCTAAGGATGACCAAATGTTTTGTTTTATCCAAATAACATGAAAGATTATCTGCACTTGCATACAGTATGTCAATAGAATTGTGCTTGCATAGCTAGTGTGAACCAGGTTTAATGCTTTACTCACAGCTCCACAAGTAAATACTGAAGAGTAGAATGACAACCCTAAAGAAATCTGGGTAAATAGTTACACTGTCATTGGAAGCATAACAAAATCTATTTCTCCAGTGTGGCAGGTGTGAATCAATAACTAGTCATCACAACATACAGCTATATGCATAGCCATTAAACATACTAAATGTACCTAATATTAAAACTAATTCTCTATCAAAAACAATAACTTCATGTTTATTCAAAAAAATGATTAATATGCAAATGTATATTTTACAGCCATTCACAAGCAAGGAATGATTGATAGATAATGGTACTTTTTAATAAATACATGAACCAACAGACAAAAATTAGGCAAAATTCCAGGGTGGCATCAACTGGGTTTTTGACTCCAAGCAGCGTAACTATCAATCATACTGTGATGACAGGTGCCATGATCATTAATGAGCACCTATATACAAGGTTCCCAGATGTCTGTGTCTGTCATGTATTAGAATGGATGATATCATTAATCTAAGTACCAACAAGGCTGTTTCTTTATAAATTTAGAACCTAATTCACTAACCCCTGAATTGCTCAAATCTTTCAAACCGATAGACAGTGTGACACTTGCATACAGTTCCTTGGTTTACAATATGCTGGTTAATGTGAATTTTATAGAATATCCAAGAATGTGATCAGAGAAGCTGGAGTCTTAACATCCTTAAATTATCATTTATTAGGAATTTGTCCATAAACTAAGAAGCCAGCATGAAGGAAACCTCTTTTGACGGTATGATGGAATATCACTAATGCTATGGATAGATATATTAACCCAACCCTTTTCACCTTCAGAATCCAAGAATATTGAATTACTACTGCTATATATCCCATGAAATATATTATGATTCTCCTATATATTTACAGTTCTGCTGCAGTGTCCAGCATTATTTTGAAATACTGTTGGTATATAATAGTTGAATATATTACTATTTGCAGAGCACTACTAGTTGTACCCATCTAGATCAAAGCCTCGTTAATTAATAAGCTAACTAAAGGTAGAACAAGAATCAACACACATATCTGCATGCATACAGAAGGGAGCTCAGAAACAATAGACTTCTTTACCTTCATTTTGTTGTTTGATGTGCACACATTTCAGACCACGTGATGCCACTCTTGGGAGTTGATTTTTTCATGTGTAAATATTTTATAAAAGAACATTTCTCAAGGGAATGTCAAGTGGTCTGAAATGTACAGTGTATAAAGGTAAAGTGCTGTATTGATAGCATTCAAATCCAACATTTTCTGATTCCTAGGCAGAATGCTCTATCAATATCATTTTCCTTAGCTCCCTGCTTTATGTGCCAAATCTCATGTCTTCTTTACTCCTATTCCACTATTCAGACTAAAGGTATATTTGCTCTCAATCTAAAAAATGAGATTCAGAAACTCAGCTAGTGTACAAGAGAATAGCCTCAACACTGCATGGAAAGTCTAAAACACTGCCACTATATTAAAGCAATGTTATTCAAATCAGAACTAGCTGCTAATGATAGAGATATTTATATTACATATCTATTAATAATATATATTACAATCAATGTCTTTTCTCTCTGCACCTTTGTACAATCTTAAAGTCACTAGTATACATGACCATGGCATATTTCAAAACTGGCAAAATATGCACACTTATCATTTTATTTATTCATCACAAAAACAAAAAACCTCTCAGCATAATAAAAAAGAGCAAGGCTAAGCAAAGAGAAAACAATTTGCTTTACTAATCCCCAAAAAAGTAGCCATAATATGGTTAAAACAATAATAATAATAGGTTTTAAATCCCTTTGTTCCCCTTCTCCTTGCTTGGAGTCATCTCAGAACATTCAAAACAAAGGACTTTCCTCTAATTGGAACAACAATGGCCACAGTGTGATAGAAGGCCATTGTTTGTTAATTAATCATTATAATGAAAATTAAAAATCTTTAAAAAGACAATATATCATAAAACAATATTGTACATGTATAATTAGCAACTTAACCACTAATGACAAACAACTCTAAGGTTGATTGGATAATTCTAAAAAATCAAATTTAATTTTCGATTTATGCTGCAGCTGCATAAATTAATATGTCTCATTACTGTGACAGGAAACCTAGTTAGTATACCAAAACAACAAGCATCAATGCAAATAAAATATGGAAAATATAATAAGCTGATCGTAATTAGCTTATAAATGGGTACCGGTATATATATTAAAACATGCTATAAAAATGTTGCAAAAGTCAACCAAAGGCCATAAAACAATAGATAAAAGGTTTGTCAAATAAAAAGCAAATCAGCTCTGGATTCATAGCTTGATTTTCACCAGCTGTGCATGTCTTGAGGAAGCAAAACTCTTATTACAGTGAACACACTTTGCATAACCATACCTACATGACATGATGACATGTACCTACGGCACACAATCTTCAACTTCTGTCTATACATCTTTAAGTGAGGTCAAAATCTCTACCTGATGTCACACTAGCTTCACCTGGCCCATGAAACCTACTATCTGTATGTGACAGGTACAAAATACTAGTCTGTTTTCATTATATCAACTAATGGAACAGTCTGCAACTAAGGTCACACAATCTCTCTCCATGCCTCTGTCACAGGTACAAAATGCTAACATTTGTTACTCATGGTCCACTGCCTTCCTTGCCAGTCAGCCAATATGTCACCATTTTCCCCTTGCCTTTAACAGTGACTAATCCACGGCAATTGAAGGTGAAACCACGTGTTGAGAGGATTTCATAAATACTCTTGGCCACCTGAAACAAATGACAGATAACATGTAAAGTCACACCAAGTAGATTTTATAAGAGTGTAAAAAGTCACAGCAAAAGGCACAACAAGGAC
>OCZR010317762.1:3913-20042 GCA_900234385.1 Anemonia viridis | reverse complement strand
GAACCCTGGCAAGTTTTGAAGAAGATATCCATTTATCAATGTGATCAATTTCATCTTTTACGACACAATGATTCTTCTTTAAGATTCGAGTTTCTATTTTTAACGCTCTTGGGAAAATCTCCACTTTATTACCCGAAATACTTGATTCTAAAGTGGATTTTAGTTGAAGGAACTGATTCTCCTCAGTTAGAGTTCTAGAATGGTCTTCCGTTAGAAAACAATACGATCAAGAGATAAAGAATTATGTTATGACGAAAGGAAAACAATACTAGATATGGCAAAAAAATATAGAAAATCATAAACAGCTTCGCAATATGTTTATGAAGGGGGTTTAAAAGTGCCGTGTATAAGTGACATTTCTATTTTGTCGTTATGTGAAGAAGGTTTCGAGATTTAAAGTGTTATTTCCTGGTGTTATTACTGGTTATCGATGGCACGCCAGAACTTACAATCCACTGTTATTGTTTGAAGCACTTACGATAACGAAAGCAAACGGAGAGGGCAATTTCCTCCACTGTTGGTGCAAATAAAAAATTTTAAAAACAAATACAAAATTGACTAAAAAAAGTGTACAAACTCCGAATTAAAGTTTGAACAATTACAAGCTTTTTTTAATTGATTAAAAAATTAATTTATTTTCATGTTTGTCTGTTTATTATCATCATTTATTTATCTGTTTGCAATATATATTTATTATTTTTACGAGTCGACTCAAATGATTTCTCGAGTCGAGTTTGAGTTGACGTTTTCTGTTCAATTTTTGGGTGAACTTTGTTTTGTATCTAATAAAGCTCATTCTAGAAAGTTCATCCGGAGTTGAAAACTTATTATTTTTAGTTGAAAACGAAATGTGAATGAGAAGAGAGAGAAGAAGTTCTTGATGCCGAAAATAACTTTTTCTGGACGATATATCTACGAGTTAAATAAGGATTTTCTAAAACAACCACAACAACAACCACAACCACAAAACTAGAGCACAAAGCTTTCCCTATCAGTCCTATCTCTTACTACTTTTGCAACTAAGCTTCAGACGTAATGTCACCAAGAAAAACGACTCTGGTAATTAATTGTAAGGATTAGAAAACGAAATCCAAAATTTCCTATGGTGAAAGTAATTTTTTCTAGAAACTCACTAGTGAGTTGAATATTACCTAATGATTTGAATAAGTTCCATGACGAGGGTCGAAAGGTTGTCGAAACTATAAATTGATCGTTTTCTTTTGAGCTTTAAAACTTTTTTTTTTCTAAAAAAGAAATTGTTCGATTATTTTGCCTTCCTTTTTTTCCCTTTTTCCCTGATTTACTGGGCTTGTTTAGTTGACTAACCAGAGAACAATAGATTCAAGGCGAGACTGGAGTAAACTTGTGTGGATTTGAAACCTCAGGGACTGAACTTTTACAAATCTTCAGTTCCCTGTTCTGTGGTAAGTCAAGTGAATGACCAAAACTGAATAGGAAAACGATGTAAGTTAAGGCTGAAAAATGTGTGTTAAAAAAATGAAAAAGCCTCCTTAGCTGCTGTACTATTGTACGTATTTAGAATTCGAGAATATAACTGATATCTTGGAAGAATAGTATAATGATTCAATATGTGTTAGTTTTCGCTCCTTTATGGATCGTCATAACTTATGGAATCAGTCCGTAGTTTGTTTGATTTTGTGAAAACTAAATAAACTCGATTTTTAAAATTTTTCTTTCGAAACAAGAATTTTATCACGTTTTTTCTGTCTGTTCATAGACTGGCGGTGAGATTAAAGACGTCAGTGCTTATATCAGTACACTTCAAGTCAAAAATCCAGAAATACTCCAAGTAACTCGATACTTACACATACTCATCAACGCCTTCAAGAAACGTGAATTGAAGCTTTGTGTGTTTTAGTCCTTCAATCCCTCTTCAAGCCTTAGTGATCAACAAGCCGGGAAGTACATGGGATTTGGTGTTATGATTGTGGCTGGATTTACATATTCACTTCAAGTAACGCAAACGAATATAATTATGCTATCATTAATGGATATATTGGGCAAGTTATAGCCAAGATTCTGGGCACCTATCTCGATACCTGAGACAGATATAATTTATTAGTAATTTTTTAACGTCATATTACTCATAAGCTCGTATCTCAAACGTTTGGCGCCAAATTAAATTGAGATTTCGTTTATTTTACCGCGAAAAGAAAAGAAAACGGAGAACCCGTTAAAAAATGAAAGCCCCAAAGCACCATCGGAGAGAAACACGTTAAGTGAATATATAATCTTACTTTAATGCGAGGGTGGTTTAAAGGGATCACATCCGTGCCAAAAACAGCATACACCGTCCGTGCTTCCCGAATTTATTCTTTTGACTGTTCGTCTATATAGATCTAGATTATGTTTTGAGATTTGTCCTAATGATTTTTCCTATCGATCGTAGACTGTAATACTACATGTAATGCTCTTTTACGATAGCTTAGATGAGCAAGAATTATCGCTCAGTCTTGGTGTACCTGTACGAAGCAGGGAAATACCCAATTAGCCTCAATTTGTCATCTAATTTCAAGTTACGTGCGATAAATCATAAATTCTGTCATTCCTCCCCGAGTCAGAAGATGTTCTTTTTGAGACAATTCATGATTGATGAGCCTCATTTGCAATGCTAGGTGATGATGATACAAGATGAAACCATTTCACGTAATATTGCAGTCTTCACTCTGTATTGACTTGAATGACGGTGCATCTTATTAATGGCGTGAAACATAGGCGGGCATAGCATGAAAATTAAAGCTAAAATAGTACAGAAATTACTGACAAACCTTGTGTCCTATCTTTCAAAAATGACTTGAATGACGATGTTCTTATTAATGGTGTGAAATATAGCTGGGCATTAAACAAGAAAATCAAATAATACCTAAAGCTGATTACAAACCTTGTATACTTTTTCTCAAAAATGCTTCAAAATCTTCAAGACGCTCTTCTTCAAATTCAAACACAGTATTCCTTTCTAACAAAAACCTGCCGTAACGACTCTGAGGAGACAAGCTTTCGATAACACAATGCTTACAAACAGGAACAGCTCTAAGTGTCTCGCCTTGAGGCACGTCTATTTACAAGTATTAGGTAAACAAGTGCAGCCTATCAGTTCAAAGAGCCTTTCTTTTTTCACACGGGGTTCTAAGGGGAGTTTATTGATTCAATCTTTTATGTCTATCTCATCCATGGCTTACCAGTATAATAGGATAGTCATTCTAGCCAATGAGATTAGGTTTTGAGAATCTCTAATTGACGACATTTATGGGTAAAAACAGTTTGTTTTTAACAGGAGCTGAAGCACGATTTGTAGTCGACTGTAAGATGAAACACACTGTATGATGAAAGCGAAATGGCTTGTGGGTAATAACGTGATTCGGCAAAACTATCCTAGCTAGTGGGCTAAAACAATTTTATCTACAGTGGAACCCCGTTAATAAGGACACCATTGGGGCGGACAATGGTGTCCTTAAACTGTCCTTATTAACCGAGGTGTCAGAAAAACAGCTGAAAACACATTTTTCACCGTTTATTTTTACTTTGCTGTAAACCTTGAGCTAAAATGTTCAATACAACAGCCTGAAGTGAAACAAAAAGTACATTGCCGTACAACTAGCACTACATCATTTCTATACTGTGCTGTATGTATAATTTCCGATTGCGAGCTTTGTCTAAAAGCAAACTCTACTGCAATGATCAGTGTGTGTGGTCAGTTGATACGCAAAAGCTGACAATATAATCCGTATTAATTCGATTTTCAAAATATATTCCATATTAAGTTCATTTTATCAATAAACAAATGCAGTAAAGACTTCTATAAATTACAGTCCTTAATGCGCGGTTGATTTTGTATGGAAACTGTCATTCGGGTCTTAGAAAAGTGTCCTTTGTACTTTTTAACGGGTGTAAAGCGGGTGTCCTTAGAGAGGGGTTCCACTGTATTAGGAAATTAGACCAACAAACAAATTGAATGAATGGACGAATGAACGAACTATCGAACGGACGGACGGACGAACGAACGAACGAACGAGAAATGATTTTTCTTTTTTGGGTACTAAAATCTTGAAGAACCTGGACCAGGAAGTCTTCATCCACAAAGGATGGCCATTAAGCCTGGTAAACATGAGAAAGTGATACAAGAAGATGACGTAACAATGTACATGACATCATTCGGTAAGAAAAGCTGATGACAGGAAAGTACGTGTCACGTCCGTACACTGATGTGTGAACCCTACAGGATGGTCATTAAGCCTGGTAACCATCAGGAAGTGATACAACAACATGACGTAACAATATACATGACGTCTCCAAAAAGAGAACCTGATGACAATTAAGTACGTCTGACTTCTGTACACTAATGTGCGTAGAAGAAAGATTGTGTGTCAGACTAGCCTGCGAAGCGGCGCTTTTGTTTGTTTTTTTGTGGGGGAGGGAGGAGGGATGGGAAGGGATGGAAAGGAATAGGGGGACCATCTTCCTTACCACCCCTTACCGTCGCCCCAAAAAAAACCCCAAAAAGCGCCGCTACGCAGGCTACCGAATATGATGTCAGACGGATTAGTTGCTTCGAATAAAATACTGAAACTTCCCTTACCTAAAAGCGCGCACGATTTTGCCAGTGCGCATGACATTGTTTGACTGGATTCAAATCAAAAACACTCCGCCATCTTGATTTCCATTCCTGGTTCACACTAGAGTCGGAATCTCAAGGGTAAAGAGCGCTATGACTGTCATACTGAGTGAGCTGAATATCCGAATCCGAGTTAAATTGACTAAGGAATCCGAATTGGAATGAACAGAAGGTTTACTATTGCTTCTAGTTTGGATTTGAAAAGACATCTACTCGTGCCCAGTACCTTCAGAGCAGAAAGCGTACATGAAAGAGAGGCTTGTGCAGATTCCCTTAACCAAAAGAAAACCGAGTAAGTCTTGTCGAACCCTTGTACAACACACACCCGACGTTTCCGTTTTTACTGCATTAGAAAATAGTTACTTAGCTATCGGCTGATTCCTACGCTTAATTCTGATGCTACAATAGTTTGAACAGGCTCTAGATGTGACCTCGTAATCGTCACTTCAAACTTTACAAGGACGAGTCTTCCCTCTTACAAACACAATAACACTCAGCGTGGGCTACCTGGGGCACAGGTTTCTGTGTTTCTAATCACGCTATTGCGAATCTATTTTGAAATTTATTATTGTGAGTTGTATCTAAATTGGGCTCGTCGTGTTTTTCCTTTGTGACCTTCGTTGATCACTTGTAACCTCAAGACACTTCCAACTAAGTGCTGGTTTCTTTATCTTACAGATTTGTATGTCAATGCAGATAACGTTGACTAATTCCTAAAATAGCTTGCAACCCTTTTAACTCTTATCAAGCTATGTTTATCCTATATTACTACATAAACAGGCGGATATGTGAGCCATCCTGATATACACATCATGCTCATTTACTTGTCACAGATCATCCCAAGTTAAGTGGGAATAATGTGTTACCAAGTTAAGTGGTTTGACTTTCAAATGGCACATGAGCAAGTTATATATGCGTATATGGCTGCTCTCCACGCATGCGCAAGTTGTAAATATATCTTTCATGTTTCTTCTCAATGACAAATCCTCTCTGCGCATGCGCGTGCAACATACTTCACATTTTATAACTAGATCTCTTCAAAATGGCAACCGCCCTCTGCGCATGCGCAAGCTATATATATATATATTATTTTGTATATCTTTCCTCTTTAAACTTTATGCTAACAAAGTGTTATTGTCGATAACTAAACGGAAGGAGCTGCATGCTACAAGTCTTGCCGCCAAAATAACACGAGATAACAAACCAGACAATTCTTATCAAAAAGAGAAAAATCTCTCACTAGTTATGGCTACAGGATCCTACAGGATATCAAAGTGCCTGAAGTTGAGGAAATGTCTTCGAAGATTTTTTTCAATTTTCTTACCCTAAGACACATCCCACCACTTTGTGGGCCACAAAGGGCGTTACGATTTGTTCCATAAAACCAGTTTTACCTGTTTTTGGCTCGTGGGGGGTTAATATTCTGACATTTAGTTAGTTGCAAGCCATTCGCAGTTTCCTCTGAGGAAATCATTAAACATCTCATTTTATAATCACCTGCCGAAAAAACCCTGAATGATAACCAAAGCTAAGGTTTGTTTGTAGAAATCTTGTCGATGCATACAACCCAAATCAACTGTCAGTTTTAAACGTTAATGTGTCCGAAATCTTTTCATAGAATAATCGTAACTAAGTTCAGTCTCTGAGTTCATCGCAACCTGAGTTCATTTATTCCCATTTTTAAACAAAAATCTTTTTCTCTCTCTTTCTGTTTGCCGGTTATGTGCGAAAAAGGCGACCGTGTTAGAACGCGTCGCATTGTAAATCCGTGTTTTGTTAACTCGTACTCAATGTCTCTGGCATAAACCACGAAATATGGTTAACTGAATGGGGTAGACTAGGAGGTAAGGAGAGCGTAATGTATCTGTCTCATAAAAAAATAGTATCCGGAGTAATCAGCCTCGTGTTGGAATTCTTATGGGATATTTATGCATGGAATATTTGTGTTATTTGAGAGCCTATTTTTTTAGGCATCGACGCTCTATCAGTTAAGAATGACAATACAAAATCGTTTGAAAACCTTTTTATGTGTATATTGACGAATATGTTTTACTCAAGTGATAATAACACCACGCCTTAAGGGCATTTTGAATGAAGATTTCGATTGGTTGTGGATATACCTCAAGCTGTAGACGGGGCGGTTTCTTCTATTTTCTATTTTTTTTTTTAACTATTTATGTATGTTGACTTAATGAATCTGGCCGATTAAGCTTCAAGAGGTCTGGAGGCTCTTCTGATCTAATGACTTAGCGATAGCGAATGATTGAATTAATCACTTCTTTTTCTAAGAATATATGAAAATATTAATAATAATAATGACTTTAACAGCAACAATTATAATAATAATAACGAAGTAAACAAAAATAAGAGAAATGGATAAACAATCGGAGAAAACAATGTGAGAAAAATTTTACCACAAAGCTAAAAGAAAATAAAAAGAACAAGAATAGAAAGAAAAAGGAAAGAAAGAGAGAAAAAAGATTATTTTTGAAAAATTAATAATTTGAAAATAGAATTATAAAAAGGTGAAAAGTTAAATCCTCTTACTTGGTAACCAACCGCAGCCCAATAATAAGCCATCACAGATGTATTCTCTTTAAGCCTTACGGGTAAAACCTTGTGAGTAATATATAATTACAAGTGCCCACGTAATTGTGTCTGGTATTTTGGGTTATCAAACCCACACGACGGTAAAAAGGCTATAGAAGGGTAATGGACAAATGAAGAATATGCGATAAAGGAATAAATTGAAGGTGCGGGGAAATGTATGGTCAGATGTACCACAGGAAGTGAAGGTTCGTAAGCACGAAGCTCTTTTGATGGAAGTGGAACTGACAGGTAAGAAATGCTGATCATATTTTTTAACTAAAACCGTCCATCACTCGTTCATGGAATGGTATAAAATATAGGCCATAATATTCATACAACTGTATAACATACAACATGTGTATTAATAAAAACACACGACAACATAATAGCAGTAAAAACACCCATACATAAACGAAAACGATGGTGTTTTTCACGTTAATCAGCGTTTCCATAGAAACAATTTAAATTTTTCATGAAACAGTTTTCCCTAAATATCTTTTAATTCGGGCTACTCTTGAAAAGCGAATAATTACACTATAATTGACACAGTAGCACACTAAATGGAAAAGTTTCAAGAAAATTAATTTTTCTTTTAATTTCGAATAAATTGCTGAAAAAAATGTTTTTAAATAATTCATTCGAAATAAAGCAGATAACGTTTCAAAACTTTCACCCAAGTCTAACATCTGGTGTAACATTCAGATTCACTGAGCTAAAGTAGGAGTATCTATAAGAAGATTGAGAAAGGGAAGTGTGACTCAAAATATGTGTTTAGAGCCACCTTAAATTTCATCGATATTAATCAATGCACCATATCCTAGATATGATATCATTTATAAACTCTGAAAATAGAACACTACAAATAAGTAACTGATTGATTTAAATTTTTGTTCTCCCGCCAGTAAACAAAGATTTCAAATATCGATCAACATGAGAAAATGGGGACTGACTAAGTATCTGGGGATATTTCTTCTAAACTGGCGCTGTTGGATTACGAATAACAAATTAAAAACTTGGTTATACGAAATGAGAAATCAGGCGGTGGAATCAAAACAACAGAAGGAAATAAAACATCCATTAAAAGCAATATCAATCACAACTTGTCATTTTTAAACTATTATCAATGAATAATAATAAAAATAAATATTAATAATAATAATAATTCAATGATTTATAAATGAATAATAATAATAATTATAATAATAATAATAGAGGCGAAATCTTACCAAGCTGGATCAGCAGATGAAGCGCTCAAACAAGTATTAAAAAAAAGACTTAACGGTATTTCGGGAAGAGTGGATTTGAAGAAGCGAACAAAATGGTACATGAAGTAGCTAAAAAATAGAGACAAGACATGATGACTTAAGCGGAGTCTTGTTCAACAGTATCAAAAGAATAAAAAAACACGTATGCGAAACGTATTATTAACCAATCGTATGTAACACTCTTGAGAAGTTCTTTTCTTGAAAGACCAAAAATATCGCGAAAACACCGCCAGTGTCTGAAGTTGCAATACATATTTTGCCGGGTTCCCAAGTTATTTTTTACTTATGAAGTTCTCGTTTCAAGTTGCTAATATTATCGAGTTATTGTCAGTTGATTTGTATTCATTAGATAACCCTATACGGAACAAAACAAAACTCGAATATCCAAAGAAAAAGTACTCGGACTCGATTGTATCTATTGACATGTTCCTAGCAGCAGGGCGACAGCAGGGCGACAACAGGGCGACAGCAGGGCGGGCTGAACAAGGTCAATCCTCAGGATGACGTCTATGTTTAGTCGAGTGCTTATGAGAACATCTTCTCCTACTAAAGCGTTTTTGTATTCTATTCTCGGAGGTTTCAGGTGAACCAAAAAAGTCCACCGTAATATTAAAAAAGCAGAATATTGTTTTGAAACTCAATCTGATTAGATCGATTTAAACGAGAGTTTTCCCGATTTAATCGTTTTTATTCTATCGTAGGAGGTTTTAGAACAACGGGGAAGTTTATTTTAGATTTTTGTAATAAAAATATCGAGAAAAACACTCATATTAAAAATGCCATCGATCAGTAAGACATGATTGTTCATGACGTTCAACTGATTGTTTTAGACGGTTTTAAGTGTTTTTCTTCTATATTAAGTCGTAAAACGCAGTTCAAAGCTTCTGATATCGGTAATGAGGCAGGAGAAAAAGCAAATATATAAAAAACTTTGATTCTAGTGCTTTAATTTAAGTTTTTTAAGTCAAAACAAGCTGAAGGAGAGAGAATGAAAAGAGAAGAAATAAAGATACAAACAGCAAAAATCATAATTCTAGAGTGACTTAGGTTTATTAAACATTCAAAATAAGGAAAAAGAGAATAAAAAGATAGCAGAAATCAAAGAACCAGATATTCTAATATATTTATTAAATATTTCAACCATTTACGTTTTCCTTTTTCTATTACGTCTTAATAGTCCTGTGTAAAGAAATAAAGAAAGCAAGAGGAGAAAAAGAATTTTGGCATTGAAAAATTATTTCAGAATCAGGTTTCATTTCAGAGGTTTATTGTGAAATGCGAAGTGATTTCCATCAGATACTCCAGGCCATCTAGAGCCGCATCTATCGAGTATCTGATTTTTCGTCTAGAATCTTGTTGATCAAGGCAAAATCCATCCGGAATTAAGACTGAGTAAATTGACTAAGGTCCTTCAACTAAATACACCGTGAGGAGACATGGACGACGAATAAGGTTTCAAGATAAACCAAAGGAAGAAATACAAGAGGAGAAAGGAAGTTGTAAAATGACAGACGAGACTCCAATATCTTATGAATAATTCCAACATTTACATAATAATGCAAACTGGGAAATAGAAAATCCGGCTTAACTTTGGGGAAAATAAACGGAAGTCTGAAAGAAACAGTGAATTGAAGTACAAGATAAAAAGAACCTTTCTAGAAGTAAATAATGAAAAAATGAAAAAGAAATAGGAAAACATTAAATTGGAAAAAATATTAATCAATTGTCGGTGAAAATACTACATTAGTTTTTTTTAATAACCATTCTATATTATTTAGTTTTGGAATTTTACACGGTTGCTTTTTTTCCAGTAATACGAGATATTTTGGAACAGCTTGATTAAAATAAAAATACGACAAAATTTTGAATCAAATTTTAATAGCTATTCTAAGTAATCGATAAGATTATTGTTTAGCTGGATAAAGCTTCAAGCGATTGAATATTATAGAATACTGAGCCAGCTGATGGGGAGCATAAAAAGGAGTTTATTTTAATATGTTTTTACATCACAGGAGATCGTGAACAGCTTTGAACGGTCAAGTTTACTCCAATCGGGTTAAACTAGCATATCAATACGACAGACAGACATCTCTAAAAGAGTATTATGTTTCTTCAAACGGATTGAACAGAATGAAAAGAGAAAACTCGGGGAAAATGCCAAGCACAAATTCACGAGATCGAAGACTAGTTATAAATGTTGGAGGCCGAAGATACGAAACATTTCAAAGCACTTTGACAAGTATTCCTGACACCCGACTGGCATGGATTGCAGGCCAGCCCCAAGAAGCTCCTGAATACGACAAGATGAATAATGAGTTCTTCTTTGACAGACATTCAGGAGTTTTTGAGGAAATCCTGAATTACTACAGAACGGGGAAACTCCACTGTCCAAGAGGGATTTGTGGCACAGCGTTTGAAGAGGAATTATCGTTCTGGGGAATCGATGAAGAGCAAATGGAAGCTTGTTGTTGGCCTGAATATACTCGGCAAAGAACAGCCATTGAAAACTTACGCGTATTCAACGTCAATGCTTCACAAGAAAGCATCAATACCGAAGCAAGCGATGTTTCTTGCAATACAGCGTCTTTTCTACGCAAAACTTCCGTGGATAGACAAAGCTTCAGGGAGTTCTATCGCAAGGTCCAGCCATGGTTTTGGAGAGTACTTGACGAACCGTTTTCGTCAGTCGCTGCTAAGGTAACGCTCGATACTCATTTGTTGAACCATTACATCTGTTACAAATAAAGTCGCAAACGCGCTTACCTTACTGTCCGACACATTCAGAAGAATTTCAGCAAAACAAAATTTGCTCTTTTTTTCACTGATTTTTTTCTTCTTCTAATCCTTGGATAATTTTTCCCGAGGGTTTATTCCGAGCACACTTTCTCGTTTTAAGAAAGTTGATATTTATTCAATTATTTACGTATAGATTGTTTTTTATTCAACTTAGGCATGTAATAAGAGGCAGACTTCTTGCCTCAGTAAAATTTTGGGAGCAAAAACCATAAAAAAACATGCAGTCCAAGTGGTTTGTGACTTCACTTTGTAGATTCTTGAGAGAAAAGAGTAAGAAAAATATAAAATCGCATAACTCATCTTTTACGTTGGAATTACTAAGAATAAAATATTTCACTTTTCACTTGTCCAAGAAGTAAAATCACCCCAGTTTAGCTTTGGTAAATAGTATAATTATTCCGTGCTAAAGCGCAAAACAAATTACAAAAGAACCAAAACATTCAACAAACAATTATGAACGCAAAAAGGAATTCTATTTGAACCGATCCAAGCCAGCTGGTAGCGCTTCCTTTCTGCCTGCATAATGACCGACAAACTCATCCGTAAACACCTCTAGTGATATGCTTTTCCTCAACTTAAGGATATCCTTCGAAATATTCATAACAATATAACCTGTCTGGAAGCGTATTGTCGATGGAAAACGTTTGTTTTGCGTACGTAAAATGGAAATATTTAATTTTTTTTGGTCGCAAAAATTAAGCAGAGTTCCCGCCAAAAACTGACGCGGATGGCGTGTCTTTCCTGTCAAAATTCTTATACTGATTATACTGAGAATATTCAAAATCATTTTCAGTTTTGTTACAAATTGAAAAGTGAACATAAATCAAGCTGTTTATAAATTAATATTCGAGTTCTTTGATGTCGTACAAACCAGCTATTACACTTTTTGGCCCCGCCTCTTTCATTCACTCTAATGTGTTAAACTCTTTTGGTCTACCGATGTTTAATTTCATGCCATCCAAAAAGTCGTTTAATAAAACTTAAACGATCAATTCGTGGTTGACAGAATAAATAAAATGCTAAATCAAATTGATTGAATATGAATCTATACCGGCGTTGAAGTCTGAAGTTTGAAAATCAAAAAAATTAACTGAGGTTACATTGCCTGGTAATATTGCTGTACGGGATAAGGCCAGAGAACTCGAATCACGTACCGAAACACCTATTTCAAATTACACTGAAAATGGGAAATGTTCGAAGACCGATAGGAATAGCCGAAGTTTATTACCAAAAAATGCTTGTAATTATGCTTGAATATTAATACTCACTTCTGACATACTAGTATCTGTGATTCAGTACCATTCAGGTGTGACTATGATAATACATTTGTAATTTTATTAACCCCACAATTCCTATCGGGCTCGGATCGACCATTTCCCATTATCCACCTTATTTGAAATAGATGTAAATAAAGAGAAAATATTGCACAAAGTTATCGAAAAGTTTGAAATAAAAGAATCTGTTCCTTTGATTTGCCATTTGCTTGAACACAGTAACATTCAAGCCCCAATGTCTGATCAGAGATTCAAAATAGTTCATGGTCAAAAAAGAAAAGAAAAAAATAAATAAATACAATCGGTTGATAGGTGAATGCTTATCGAAGATCATTGATTGTTTTAGCTAGTGATCAGAAATATTGTTCCTTATTTCAAATCCCTAGTAGATATTGGTTTGTTTTTCCTTAGAGAGTAGTTGATTTGTTAAGCGGCTTAGAAGAAAATCTCGAGTGATACTCACTTGTCTCACCAACTATCCTTCCCAAATAATGAACCGCGTGCTTCAAATTTGGATTTTATTGTAAGTAGATTTCCGTAATTTCAAGCAATAAATCAAAAGCTTTTTATTGGATTAGCAGTCTTGGCTTAACACACTGAAATATCAACGTTGTTCAAGAGTCGGAAACATTTGTACGAAACCCTGACATTATTCTTATTTTAGATACTAAAAATTGTACTCTTAGACTGGTATCCCAAAAAAATTTTAAACCGTTCAAAAAATTCCAAACCTTCTAGGCGTTATAATCACTAATTTTTGCCCAGATAGCACAATTCCACGATAAACGGAATCTCAAAGCGTACGACTTTTTGGACGATAAGGAATTCGTCCAATACCGTGTAAGGCCACCTTAATTGATGATGAGATCTTGAGTTGATTCCGACCTCAAAATGGACGTGAGAGTACAAGGGAACCTCTTATTGCTTTTTTATCACTTGGATCATTATCAGTGCTTTAGTTAGCACCCAGTTTTAAGTTATTAAATTTACACGACAGAATCAAGATCTTTCTGCTGGTTAAGTGCTTCATTTACAGGGGAAATACTCCAGAAAAATCTGATTTCACAGTTTGTTCGCATGTTTTTGTTTGAAAACCCACCACACACAGAGACCAAATTATCAAAAAACATAAAACCTTGATTACAAACTGATCAGAAGTGGTTATTTAATTGAAGATCGCTGTTAGAATCCATGTTTACTATTTGTGAATGCCGGTTTGAATAATTGCTGGGTTTTTGGGGACTAATGAATTATCTTTCCATCTGCCAGTAATCAAAAGAGGGCAAAAAAATCCATCAAAGATTGAGGTAAATAAATAGGACTAGCGATGATTAAGATGGTACTATTTCAAGATTGAATAAAGAAGTTATTCAGTACAATCTTGATTATATATATTGCATTAATGAGGTTTTGTCTACAATTTTATTTACAGATGACAGGTGCTCTGAAATCAAAAATTCAAACTCTCTGTTAATTATTTCTATTTATTTTTCAGGTTACAACATTCCTTTCTCTTGCGTTCATCTTGCTGTCCGTCCTTGACTTCATACTCTCCAGTCTCCCAGTCCTTCCGGTCAGCAGTTCCCCTAACATCATGGAATACGTCTGTGGCAGTTGGTTTACGTTCGAGTTCGTTAGTCGATTACTCTTTTGTCCTTCCAAACTAGCACATCTTAAGAAGCTTATGACGTGGGTAGATGTGGGTGCGCTTGTACCGTTTTATCTCCAATTCGTAATCAATGCCGCAGATATGGAGAGATTTAAGATATTGATCATGTTTCGTCTCTTAAGGATTTTCCGTCTATTTCGTTTCTCGTATCGCCTCCAGATAATGGTATTGGCTTTAAAAGGCAGTTTGCATGAGCTTGGCTTGTTGCTTCTCATTTTAGCCATATCCGTTGTGTTCTTTTCCACGCTTGTCTTTTATGCCGATGGCGGCGCCACGGGGACTAAGTTCGTCAACATTCCAACCTCGTTTTGGTGGGCTATCATCACCTTGACAACCGTTGGATACGGTGACGACACACCAATCACGTGGCCAGGCCGTATTGTGAGCAGCGCATGTGCATTATGGGGCGTGTTAATGATAACTCTGCCTATCTCTATTGTTAATAGTAATTTCTCCTTATACTACGCACATGCAAAAGCAATGCTACGTTTGCCAAAAAAAGTCGTCAAAGACACTTTCCCTCCAGGCACAAAAAGATACCTCAGTGTCCTTTCTACTATATCTGAAATGAACCTGACAGGACGACTGAATAGGGAACTCAAATTCAGAGAGGGGATTACCAGTCCCTCTCAGTCGAATATCAACTTGGCCGTCGGGGCACTGAGAATGAGTTCTAGGAAGAGCATCAGTACCAAAGTGGCCCGGATGAAGAGACTTGGTAACAATACCTTCCAACTCCTTTCGATACCTAAGACAAGCCGCTATTCTGATACCGCCCAACCTTTTGTCAGATACAGAAGGAATGCTTCAACTGAAACAGTGAATATTGGGCTTGTACCACCGGAATGGGATGGAGAATTAGAGGAATTGTATGTAGAGAAGAGGAATGAAGACGAGATGAACAACAAATGTGGTTTGAATGATGGTAACTGTGAACACAATGATGAGCATGTTCATCTTATGTTAGATAAGGAAGATGGTTTACACAATGAAATGAAAGTAGCAAGTAAAGAAACACAATGTTGATTGACAACAAAATGAACCTGAATCTGTTGAAATGAGAATGAAAGTTTAATTACAGATACAATAATTCATCGCCAGAAAAAAAAAGTCTGAGAACTCGCGCATATTCTCTGAATAATAACCTCTGACCAGAAACAGTCAATTAAGTCGGAAAAACCGATTGTTAAGTCAGACCATGCACATGTATTTGATTTTATAATATTTGGAAAGACTCAAAGGGTTTGCGCATGTCAAAAACTGTCTTCACATATCTGAGCAAACGAGACAAATGGTCAGCGGATAAACAAGAGAAACCAGGTCTGACTTGACTGACTGGACTATCAAAAGTATGGTGAAGGAGGTGAAACATGCATGGCCTTGAATAGAAATCTTGAATCTTGAACAATTTTGAATCCAAATAATCTTTCAAAACATTTTGAAGGTTGTTATACAATGAAATATTTACAAAATATAATAATACATATGGTATGGTAAGTAATTCCCTTTAAACTTTCTAATGAAGTTTTTGAATTTTGATAACGATTAATACCGTGAGATATTTGATATAACACATTTTAACAACTGTGTGGTTTTGAAGAAACAACTGATTTTATTCAGTTGCTCTCATAAGTTAATGATGAAATCTTCCATGCAGTATAAATGCTTGACAGATCGGAATTCGTGTTTTACAGATATAATTATGCTGTACATAGACACTTTCCTCAGTAATGGATATACTTGTTAGAGAAGCTGTACTTAATGTATTGTATAGTGATTGACTCAACCTTCATACAACATGCTCAAAGCATATTCCTCAAGACCGATCTCTTAGTTAAGAAAAAAATTAAAAAACCGTATCAAATCACCGCACCACACCGCACCGCACCACACCACACCGCAC